>PVLA01018192.1:0-15176 GCA_004027455.1 Hydrochoerus hydrochaeris | reverse complement strand
TACCTATTACAAATTGTGCTGCTATAAACATGAGTGCCCATATATCACTGTGGTATGATGTTTTTTAATTCTTCTAGGGTGATACCTAGAAGGAGAATAGTTGGGTCAAATGAAACCTATATTCCTAGTTTTCTGAGGAATCTCCTTATTGATTTTCATGGTGGTTGCCCCAGTCTGCATTCCCATCAACAGTGAATAAGGATTCCCCTTCCAACACAGCCCCAATCATTTATCATTTGTTGCTTTCTGTTTATTTTATGGAGGATAGAAAAAAACAATAAAAATGATACTGAATTTCAAAACAATAGGAAAGTAACAATAGTATTTATATAGCATATTGATATCTTTAAAATATTTTCTCCGATTTCCAGATATAAGCATGCAGATTTGATCAAACAATGCAAGCACTATTGATTTCAATAAACTAATAGAATTAGTACAATTGTGCTAGCTCTGATATATATGACATATTTGATGTGAGTTCCCTTGACAAAGTGTCAAGCTGTGAATTAAGGATCCATGGGTGCCATAGGGACAAGGTCACCTAGTGTCCTTCAGGAACTTCCAGTGGCCTCTTTGCAGGACCCTTCCTCAGGCCCATACTGGGTATCGTTCTAGCTTGCAGAGTTCCAGACTCGACCCCCATGACCTGGGGAGAACCTCCCATTCTTCATCTACTCCTGTCCTTGCAGTGCTGGAGATGGAACCTGGGACCTTGGGCCAGCAGGGAAGGCTGAGCAACACCCCGACCCTTTGTATTGCTTTTATTATAATGATGACAACGTTTAATTCTGACACAGGGTCTTCTTAATTTTCATTCACTGCCTTAAGGCTTTCAATTTTCTCACCTTATATTACTTGCTGCTCACAAAGTGGGCAAGCATTACTGAGCCTGGCCCTGTCTGTCACCTTTTCTCCATATTACAACTCTGTGGACTGCAGATGAGTTGATTTACATGTTTCCAGTGTAACAGTCCTGCAGTTTGTTTCACTTTGCATTGGATTCAGCTGAGAACTGCCAGAAGGCAGAAAGGCTCACTGTCATGTTTGAGCACTGACCTTAATCAGTAAAAACCTCCATTTCCTGAAAATGGGTTAAATTCTGGGATGTGAGGGAAGTGTTTCAACAGGACCAACCAAAGTCTTCCCAATGAACTACTGTGTTACACATTTCCTTTTGAGGAAAATATTCCACATTAAGTGTATCTCCATGGATGACTGGCATTTTGCCTAACCTGGGTCACAGAGAGTAAGAAAGAATTGCCTTCAGTCACTTACAGCTCATGTTTTACAGTTAATATATGAGTAGCAAAATTTCCTTATTACATTTTAACTCATTATAATTTTTAGAATATAATAAAAGTACAAGTCTAACAGTTGTACAGCAAATCTCATGTGATGTCTTAGGGTGGAGGTTAGACAGGGGATCAGCCTGTCACACTTACTGCTCATGGCAAAAGCAAGCTGTGAGGCAGCTAAATTGAGAAAACTACTTCAGAGTTCAGTGATTTCAGCATGAACCATGTAATGTTTTCTAAAATGTCGACCTGGCTGTGGAGAAGAGATTACATTCCATTGTACTTCCAGAGTCTCCATCTCTGCCATGATGGAAAATCCCAGGCTTGTCTCACACTCTTCTGCCCACTTCTCCCCACAGGCTCCCCAGAAGGAAGCAGCACAGCAGGATTCACTCCCCACAGGAACCTCCTTCCTCACAGTGCTCAGCTGGGCTGGAGGAAGTGCCAGGACCTTGCTGTGTCTGTGATTGCACAGGTGGATTCCCTGGATGCTGGGGCAGAGACTGACTGCAACCTGACCCTCACACTGGCGTCAACAGAAGGGGAGCAGTAATACAGGAGCAGTGATGTGCCCAGGACAGAGGTTGTCCTCTTATGGGGACAGCTTCTGCTTGGGGTTTGACTGTGCTTAGATGTAACTGGCACTGTGGGCTCCAGCTATGTTCAACCTCAGAGATATTTTACTGAGTCACAGGCTATTGGTGCATTTTGTATGTGTTGTAGGAAGCCATGATAGATCGAAATAACAAAAAATTCATTTAGAAGCTATGTAAAATGCGTATAAATATTCTTGCACAGGGATTATGATTTTAAAAATAAACTAGGGAGCAATGCAGTCACTCTGGGATCAACCCTGGCAGTGTTCATGACACACTTCCCATCCTGCTTACCCCTGCCTTGATCCCAGGTGCAGCTGAGACAGAGTGAGATCAGTGCCTTCAGCTCCTGACCCAGACTTCACCTTGAGACTGGACCACTCTGAGCATGTGGTCTTGGGAAGGAGGAACGTGGTGGAGGGAAGCACACCCAGTGCACAGAGGACCTCAGCCCTGGTCCCAGGGTTTCAGATCACTCCCATTCTGGGATGAGCAGCACCTTCCACACCTTGTTGAAACTGCCCAGTGCTGCAAACTTCAGAGCAGCTTCTCCCCATCATGGTCACTCTTTAAAGGTTCATCCATTTCAGAGCATTCAATGTCCTGTTCAGTTGCTTAACAGAAAGACTTCTCAGGTTTCTGTTAAGCACTCTAGCCGACAATATCAAATTCCAAATTTTATTTGCATGAATTGCTAGAAAAAGAAGTATAATGGACAGAACCAAGTCATGGAGGAAAGCAGAGAGTGAATTTACAAGATTATCCAGGCTTTAAAATGTAAAAAGCTGAAGAGAAAGTTATACACAGAGCCTATTTATAGCAGTGAAAGCACACGTGGATAAGCCTGACTTCTATCTCCTCTACTGTTTCTCTGCTTTGGATGCAGTGGCAGTGTTTTTGTCTCCCAAGATGTACTCAGTGCTTAGTATGTACTTATGGATTCATGGTCAGAATAACAGCAATATATTTTTTTATTTTTTTATTTAAAGAGAAAAAACAGGAAAAATGGAGAAATATTACAGAATTTCAAGTAAAGAAGATAAACAGTAAGAAATCACTAGTTGATAAATTACATATTGTTCTTCTGGAATAGTTATTCAAGTTACAGAATTAAAGCACATGAAGTGGACACTAAAGCAGTGAGAATGCAATCAGATCTGTTCAACAATCCAACAAGTACCTAGAAATATGGTCATCAATCCCACACACCTAAACATACATGCAGCTGTGTCTTTTATAGCGCTTCCTATTTCCTCTTTTTTTACAATAGCAATTATACATTTTTAAAATTTTATTTAAAGAGAAGGAAAAAAAAACAGAAAAAATGGTAGCAACAATACAGAATTCTAAAAGAAAGAAAGAAAAAGCAGAATAAGAAAAAGCCCCACTAAGAAATCAGTAATGTATAAATTACGTATTGTCATCCTGGATGTAGTTGTTCAAGTAACAAAGTTAAAGGGTAAATAGTAAATATTCAAACAGTCAAACTACAAACAGTTCTGCTCAAAGATCCAGCAAAGATTCAGCAATATGGTCATCTATTTTACACACTCAAACATACATGCAGTCATTTCCCTTAGAGCACTTTCTTTTCCTCTCTTTATTGCAATAACAATTACACATTTTGGTTTTATTACTCTTGTAGTTCTTATTTACTTTTTACACTAGAGACACAATATGATATTTATAAATACGATTCTTATTTGTTTCACTAATGAGGATAGTCTTAAGTTGTCTCCATTTGCCTATGAAGGCCTCAAGGTCAACCTTTTTTTATAGCTGAGTAATATTCCATTACATAAAAATGTGACATTTTTCATCCACTCTGCAATTGATGGGCATCTTGGTTGTTTCCAGGATTTAGCTATCACAAGTTGTGCAGCTATGAACATGGGTGCACATATATCTCTGTGATATGAACTTTTCAGTTCTTTGGGGAAATTACCCAGGAGGGGGATAGCTGGGTTGAATGGGGATTCCAATTCTAGACTTCTGAAAATTCTCCATATGTATTTCCATGTACTGGCTCGCCTTTACCATGTTATGTTCCCGTTGTTTCTTTCTGCTTTTCCTCTTATTTAATTGCTTCTCCTATCTTGTGGTTTCTTTCTGTTGTTGTTTTGGGGATTGTGGTCATTTTTATCTTTGTCTAGTATGTCATTCAGTACTCTTTCAAGGGATGGTTTGGTGGACATGAATTTCTTCAGTTGTTCTTTTTCATGGAAATATCTTGTTTCTCCATTAAATTTGAATGAAAGTTTTGCTGAGTACATCAATCTGGGTTGAAGATTGTTTTCTTTCAGGGCTTGAAATACCTCAATCCAAGCTCTTCTTGACTTGAGGGCTTGTGCTGAAAAGTCTGCCATGATTCTAATAGGCTTTCCTTGATAGGTGAGTTGTGTCTTTTCTCTGACAGCTTTTAATATTCTGTTTTTATGCTGTTTGTCTGAGATCTTAATTATTATGTGTCTGGGTGTGCATTTATGTTGATTGTGACTGTTTGGTGTTCTATATGCCCCACTTATCTGCATATCAGATTCTTTCCCCATATTTGGGAAATTTTCTGTTATTGTTTCTGTGAATACTTTATGTATGCCATTTGCCTGGACTCCTGTGTCTTCACTAATGCCCATTATTCTTATATTTTTGCTCTTGGCCTCATCATGAAGCTTCTGGATTGTCATTTCATGCTGCTTTGTTATTTTTAAAAGTTCTACCCTTTCCTGATCACTAACTGTGATCCTGTCCTCAAGGTCTGAAATCCTATCCTCTGCTTCCTTTATGAGGTTTTTGCATGCTTTCAATAGAATTTTTTGTTTCTTGGATGTCTCTTTGAGTTTGTTTCATGAATTCTGCTTGTTTTCTATATTGTTCATTCAAAGTTTCCATCAGTTTTCCATGCACATGTGCTTTTTTCTCTAGTTCTTCTTTAGCTGCATTCAACAACTCCTTTACTAAAGTTGTTATTTCTATCTTTACATGGGAGAGTACTTCTAATTTGATTTCCTCTATAGCCAGATGCAGTTGTTTTTTTTTATTTGATGCGCTATCTTTTCAGAGATTCCCAATGTGTTGCTTTTGGGGTCCTCTGTTTCAATGTCTCTTATACTTGCTTCTGGTGAACTATATGTTTGAGACTCTATTTTGCTTTTTCATTTTCTCATTTTCACTCTGCCTGGTGTTTTCTATGTATAGGAGGAGATCACACACACTCTTTTCAGACACACCAATGTGTTACAGTTAGTTGGAGGGGGTTTTAATACTGGTCCTATTTATCCCCTGTACAGCTCTATTTTGGCGGTATACTCACCACATTGATGCAGTCAATCTGGTATAGTCCAAAGTTCACCACCTGGGAGCAAAATTCCAAATTTTCTCACACTTATTGGATCTCGCTGAGATCTTCCCTTGTTCCATTTGGGAGGGTGGGCCCAGCTGAAGTGGTCCAGGGCAGTTTTCAGTCTTGGGCTGGCTTCTTTGATGTTCCTGGTGGCAGGGCAGGCCCATGGGGGAGGCTGCAGGCAGCTTACCCTTGATGCAGGCTTCTGCTGAGTTCCCTGTTAGCCTTTCTCTCCTGGGTTTATTTTCCCTGGTTCAGCAGTTGAAAGCCTTTTGCTGTTTCTCTGTCTTGTGATGCTTCTGATTTCCCTCAGGCAGGTGAACGGTGGAGGTGTCCGGACCTTTATGCACTGCCTTAAGTCTTTCTGCAGCTTACTGGCTATGGCAGTGTTGCTCTCCCCTGTCTGCTGTTGATCTGTGCAAACATTTTTTGTTCACTTTAAAATCATTCACAAAGGTCCAAAAGCTACTCTTTGTTTGTTTTATTTTTGCTGTCCAAATCCTGAGTCTCATAGTTTTTGGAGGTTTCAGTCCATACTCAGTTGGCTCCAAGGCAGGGTGGCATGGAGGGGCTGCAGTTCATGGTGGCTGCAAACAGCAAGACGTAAATGGAAAGAGAGAGACACAACACCCCTTCTTCCTGCCATTACATTGTATCTGTTTCTGTTTTGATATTGAGGACTTTGATCCATTTAGACCTTAGTTTTGTGCATGATGATATGCATAGATCTAGTTTCAGTCTTCGGCATGTAGAGAGCTAATTTTTCCAACACCATTTATTAAGGAGACTATCCTTCTTCCAGTGGACATATTTAGCCACTTTGTCAAATATCAGGTGGCTGAGTGTCTTTGTACTTGTGCTTGCATCTTCTAATCTGTTCCATTGATCCTCAGGTCTATTTTTTTACCAGTACCATGCTGATTTTATCACTGTAGCTTTATAGTACTGTTTCAAGTCAGGAGTTGAGATGCCTCCTGCCTTGCTTTTGTTGCCTAGAATTGCCTTTGCTATTCTAGGTTTCTCCTGTTTCCAAATGAATTTTAGTAGTGTGTTCTCTAGATCTGTGAGGTATGTCAATGGTATTTTGATTGGGATTGCGTTAAATCTGTATAACAGTTTTGGCAGTATGGCCATTTTCACAATGTTGGTTCTTCCTAACCAAGAACAAGGAATGTCCTTCCATTTTCTAATATCCTCGTCAATCTCTTTTTTCAGCATAGTATAATTTTCACGATATAGGTCTTTTATATTTTTAGTTAGGTTGATTCCTAAGAATTTCATTTTTTTACAAATTATTGTAAAGGGCAATATTTCCATAATTTCTCTCTCAGTGAATTTTTTGTTTGTGTACAGGAGTGCTATTGATTTTTAAGCACTGACTTTGTATCCAGCTACACTGCTGAACTTGTTTATTACCTCTAGCTGTCTTTTAATGGAGTTTTTCAGTCTCTATATAGAGTATCATGTCATCTGCATATAGTGATAATTTAACTTCTTCCTTTCCTATCTTTATTCCTTTTATTTCTCTCTCTTTTCTGATTGCCCTGGCTAGTGTTTCCAAAACTATGTTGAAAAGGAGTGGTGAGAGTGGATATCCTTGTCTTCTTCCTGATTTTAAAATGAAGCTTACAGTATTTGTCTATTTAGTAAAATGTTGGCTGTTGGTTTGTCATAGATGGCCTTTATAAGGTTGAGGCAGACACTGTGTATTCTGAGTTTCTGAAGGACGTTTATCATGAACATGTGTTGGACTTTGTCAAAAGCTTTTTCTGCATCTATTGAGATGACCATGTGGTTTTTGGTTTTGGCTCTATTGATGTGGTGTATTATGTTTGTTGATTTGTGTATGTTAAACCATCCCTGCATTCCTGGAATGAACTGAACAAGGTCATGAAGTGTGATCTTCTTGGGGATTTGCTGCATTCTATTTGCCAGTATTTTGTTGAGAATCTTTGCATTAATGTTCATTAGTGAGATTGGCCTATAGTTCTCTTTTTTAGTTGAATCTTCCTCTGGTTTTGGTTTGAGTGCAATACTTGCCTCCAGGAATGATTTAGGGAGCATTTCTTTCTTCTCAATTTCAATGAAGAGTTTAAGGAGTACTGACATTAAATCTTCTCTAAATTTCTTTTAGAATTCAGCTGTGAATCCATCAGGACCTGGGCTTTTCTTTGTTGGTAAGTTTTTAATTACATTTTCAAATTCAATAGCTGATATTGGGTTGTTCAAAATGGCTATATCTTCTTGGTTGAGCTTTGGTAGTTCATATGTTTCTAGAAATCTGTCCATTTCCTGTTTGTTTTCTACTCTATGTGAGTAGAGATTTTCAAAGTAGGTATTCATGATCTTTTGAATTTCCATGGGAGCTGTAGTAATTTCTCCCTTTTCAGTTCTTATTGCATGAATTTGGGCTTTTTCTTTTTTTCTCTTGATAAAGTTAGATAGGGGTTTGTCAATTTTGTTGATTCTCTCAAAAAAACACCTTTTTGAATCATTAATTCTTTGTATTGACTTTTTAGTTTCAATTGCATTGATTTCTGCTCTAATCTTTCCAATTTTTTCTCTTCGATGAGCTTTGGGTTTATCTTGCTTTTCTTTTTCTAGACGCTTGAGATGGAGCATTAGGTTGTTTATTTGTGCTCATTTTGTTTTCTTGATATGACAGTTTATTGCTATATATTTCCCTCTTAAGACTGCTTTCATTGTCTCCCACAGACTACAATAAGTTGTTTCTATATTTTCATTGAATTGTAGGTATTGTGATATTTCTTCTTTAATTTCATCTGTAGCCCACTGGTTGTTAAAAAGGCTGTTATTTCCATGTATTTTTGCAAGTTTTATAATTTCTTTTGCCTTTAATTTCCAATTTCAGTGCACTATGGTCAGATATTATGCATGGTATAATTTAAATAACTTTGCATTTACTTAAGAAGGTTTTATGGGATAATATATGGTCCATTTTGGAGAATATCTGTGTGCAGCTGAGAAGAAAGGATATTCTGATGTGGTTGGGTGGAACACTCTGTAAACATCTACTAAGTCCAATTGCTCATAGGTATGATTCATTTCTGTTATTTCTTTGCTGACTTTTTGTCTAGTTGATCTATCTCTTTGTGACAGTGTGCTGTTAAGATCTCCTGCTTTCATTATGTTCTTGTGTATTTCATTTTTCATGTCCATTAGTATCTGTCTTATATAGTTGGGTGCTCCTGTATTTGGCACAAATATATTTATAATTGTTACTTTTTCCTCTGGAATTTTACCACTAACAAGTATGTAGTGAACTTCTCTATCTCTTTTAATCATTTTATGTTTGAAGTTCATGTTGTCTGCAAATAGAATAGCTATCTCTGCTTTTTTCCGGGTTCCTGTTGCATGGAATACTGTTTTCCATCCTTTGACTTTTAATCTATGAGTTTCCATTTGGGTCAGATGTGTTTCGTGTATACAGTATATTGTGGGGTCCTGTTTCTTGATCCATTCTGTCAATCTATTTCTTTGTATAGGGGAATTGAGGCCACTTATATTTATGGATATCACTGATATGTACTGGCTCAATTTTGCCATGTTATGTTCCAGTTGTTTCTTTCTGATTTTACTCTTATTTAATTGCTTATCCTACCTGGAAATTTCTTTCTGTTGTTGTTTTGTGGATTGTGGTCATTTTTATCTCTGTCTAATATGTCCTTCTGTACTGTTACTAGGGATGGTTTGGTAGACATGAAATTTTTCAGTTGTTTTTTGTCATGGAAGTATCTTGTTTCTCCATTAAATTTGAATGAAAGTTTTGCTGGGTACATCAGTCTGGGCTGAAGATTGTTTTCTTTCAGGGCTTGGAATACCTCACTCCAAGCTCTTCTTCTTGAGGGCTTGTGCTGAAAAGTCTGCTGTGATTCTAATGGGCTTTCCCTGATAGGTGAGTTGTGTCTTTTCTCTGACAGCTTTTAATATTCTGTTTTTATTCTGTTTGTCTGAGATCTTAATTATTATGTGTCTGGGTGTGGATTTATGTTGATTGTGACTGTTTGGTGTTCTATATGCCTCACTTATCTGCATATCAGAGTCTTTCCCCATGTTTGGGAATTTTTCTGCTATTATTTCTGTAGATACTTTATGTATGTCATTTGTCTGCACTCCTGTATCTTTGCTAATGCCCATTATTCTTATATTTTTGCTCTTGGCACCATCATGAAGCTTCTGGATTGTCATTTCATGCTGCTTTATATTTTTAAAAGTTCTATCCTTTCCTGATCACTAACTGTGATCCTGTCCTCAAGGTCTGAAATCCTATCCTCAGCTTGCTTTAGTCAGTTTTGCACGCTTTCAATAGAATTTTTTGTTTCTTGGATGTCTCTTTGAGTTTGTTTCATGAATTCTGCTTGTTTTCTATTTTGTTCATTCAAAGTTTAAATCAGTTTCCCATGCTCATGTGCTTTTTTCTCTAGTTCTTCTTTAGCTGCATTCAACAACTCCTGTAGTAAAGTTGTTTCTATCTTTACATGGGAGAGTACTTCTAATTTGATTTCCTCTATAGCCTGATGCAGTTGTTTTTTTTTATTTCACTGGCTATCTTTTCAGAAATTTCTGATGTTTTACTTTTGGGCTCCTGAATTTCAATGTCTGCTATACTTGCTTCTGGTGAACTATAAGTTTGAGACTCCATTTTACTTTTTCATTTTGTCATTTTCACTCTGCCTGGTGTTGTCTATGTGTAGGAGGGGATCACACACTCTTTTCAGAAACACCAAAGTGTTACAGTTAGTTGGAGGGGGTTTTACTACTGGCCCTATTTATCCCCTGTACAGCTCTATTTTAGCTGTATCACCACATTGCTACAGTCAATCCACTCTAGTCCAAGGTTTGCCATCTGGGAGCCAATTTCCAAATTTTCTCATACTAAGTGGAGCCCACTGAGATCTTCTGTTGTTTCAGGTGGGAGGGCAGGTCCATCTGTAGCAGTCCAGGGCACATTTCAGTCTTGGGCAGGCCTCCTCGATGCTCCTGGTAGCAGGGGGCCCCAAGGTGGAGATTTCGGTCCTTCAACAATATTTCTGTTGTGTCAAGCCCAATCTTCCTGGTAATCTTTCAATATTGGCTTTTGAGTTATAAAACTCTTTACAAACCTGAAGATCAGTTGAACCAACTGGAAGATGCAGAAACAAGTCCAGACATACTTAGCCACCTTATCCTTGACAAAGGGTTCAAGTATTTTCTTGTCATCTTAGAAATGGTTGTGGTGTAACATTGTAGCCGCCTCAGGCTGAGGGGGTGTGCTGTGGAAGAGATGCCACACCCCCTTTCTTTGGCAGGGCTCCCTGCCACAGAAGACTATGGGGGAAGAGGCACCCGAGGACTAGCCCCAACCCAGACCATGTTACCCCCAGACAGCCGGACTATACAGGGCAGGACCCTGGGGGAGACTGAGCAGACCAGGGCAGCCACATACTCCTGAACTGAGAGCCAGAGGTGCCCTGGGAGCACCCCTCGGTGGGACTGACCGCTGCACAGCCACGAGGTGAGACAGAAATATTTATTTTTTTCAAATTGGAGCTTCACAAGGGAGAGGATGTAACATTTTAACAAAGAAGTAATTACTGCCTTTTTGATATTATGTTACATAAAAGTCTTTTGTCATGACAAACTTTTACTTCATAAGAATTGGAAGAAACCAGTCTTACTCTTTTGACATTTTGCAACTCAACATTTCAATTATCCAATCATGGTCATGCTCGTGTCATCTGTTCAGTCACAGATCTTCGGGGGTGGGATATCTCTGTCAGCCTGAGGTACACAACAGTCACCACTGCTTTCATAGTTTGTATAAAAAAGTCTTTTTCCTGTTTAGTTTCTACATTTTTTTGTTTTAATTCTTGTCTGATAATGTTGCTTCTAATAGAAATACTCAGACATGAAAAGAAATCATTATTTACACAATGTTTAAACAAAAAAAAAAGAATGGACATTATCCAGATGCTGTTACTAAGCTCTAGGAAGAAGTTTTACTATCTAACATCTGTGGGGTCGAATCAGGGAAATCTCAGGTATGTGTCACAGACACAAACTCCACCCTGTTCTTTCTGAGTGATACATCTGAATATAAAGGAAACTTTCAACACTGTCTTTATTGTTTGAGTTACTATATCTATTTCAACAAAAAAATTGATGAAATATATCTTAATAGTGTGCCCCAAAAATAAACCAAAATTAAGGGAGTAAAATATTTAGAAAGTACACAGAACAAATTTAGTATACATTAGTATATAATAGGGAAAATAATTTTAGTGTTCAGTTAGAATTGGGTATTACAAGCATTTACTGTAACTTGATCTAGTTTGTGATATTTAATTTATACAAAACTGGAATCTCTACACTAGTATAGAAGACACTCATAATATAGCAAAATGTTTAAATGTTTTAAAAAGTGATAATAAAAAGACACATTGGCTTTATTCCCTGTCAAAATTCTTGCCCTCATTTCAAACATATTTACCCTCGAGTCCTTTCACCTCTGAAATAGTTCTCACAGTCCCTTTATGATGTCTTTGGATGTGGCAACACTATAGTGAATTCTGCTGTCCAGGGCCATCTGATGGGAAAATGCAAAAGGGTATTTTCTTCTGCTTTCCTCACCAGCTATAGCACCTTGAAAATTCAGAATCTTCTCCATGGTCAGAAGAACCACTGAAGACAAAGGTTTGAATTAATTCAGGATGTAAAGGGGGCCACGACAACTCAACTAATGACTGGAAAGACCCCAGAACTGCCCAAAAAGTGGCAAAGTGGCAACAATGATGGGACAAGTGTCTTCTAATGAGGTGGAGAATTTCGAAGGGGGTTGACAAAAATGTTTTATTGCATTAATTAAAAAAAACTGTCAGTGAAGTATTTCAACAAGCTTCATGCTCTGAAACATTTCAATAGTTTTCTAATTGTTTTTTTTTTTTCATTTCTCCAGGTTAATAGAATAATATCCTGCTACCAATGAAAAACTTAAGCTTGTTGTTTTGGAAGGGAAAAAGCAAGAAAAAAAATTACCTACCTGAATACATAATGGTTATACCATACCTTAAGGCCTTAAATCTTAAAGATTAGTTTTAGTTCCTGAGGTCATGGCATAACCTTTTTTCTAGTGGCTATCCATTCTTCAACATATTGAGACATAAATTTGTCTAGATTTTCACAGAGCAAATTCTCTGAGTCACTCTTGTCAGTTGCCCCATTACCTCCTTGTTCCTCAGGCTGTAGATCACAGGGTTGAGCATTGGGGTGAGGATGGAGTAGAAGAAAGCCAGGACCTTGTACTATGCTGGAGAGTGGAGGGATTTGGGGCAGAGATAGGTATAGACAAATGGTGCATAATAGAAAGTCACCACAGTGAGGTGGGTGCTGCAGGTAGAATAGGCCTTCTTCCTGCCCTCCTGTGAGTGCATGCGGTAGACACAGAGAAGGACCCAACTATAGGAGAACAGAATACTCAGGAAAGGAAGCAGAAGAATTATACTGGTGCTCACAAACATCATGTACTCATATTCTCTAGTGTTTCTGCAGGCCAGAGTCAGCAGGACTGGGACATTGCAGAAGAAATGGTTGATGGCTCTGGCTTGACAAAAGGAATTTGGAAGACATAAGATTTGTGAGCACTGGTGGGGATACCACCCACTGCCAGAGATCCCAGGATCATCACCATACACATCCTACTGTTCATGCCAATGGAATAGTGCAGAGGAAAGCAGATAGCCACATACCGGTCATAGGCCATGGACATCAGGATCAGTGCTTCTGCACCTGCTAAAGTTGTGAAGAAAAATCCCGATAAAGGAGATGGACTCATCTCCATATAGAAAGCCAGAAGCCATCTTGGGGACAATGGTGCAGATGTACATGAGGCCCGTGAGGGAGACTGAGCAGGATGTACATGGGAGTGTGGAGGTGGGCATCCAGGAGGATGAGCAGGACCATGACCAGGTTTCTAGCCAGGGCCATTAGGAAGATGGGGACCATGAGACTGGAGCACAAGACCAACCCTTGATGGGGGGAACAGACCCAGGAGGAGGAAGTCAGTTGAAGTCTGAGTGTAGTTTTCTATGTTGTGTTCATATGGCTCATTCTAAAGACAGACATGGTAGTGAATCAGTACAGATCATTACTATCATTGAAAATTTTATCATGTAATTGGTGTTTGATTTATTCTAGAACTGTACACTTCTTACATGAAAAAACAATTTCAAAAATTATAATCTGTTTTAATGGTAAGACTCTAGTGTTCTGTGAAACAATTTATAACAAAAGTTTTAAAACAAACAAAAATTTAGAGAACAATAATATTTCTGTCCCAATTTAAAATGTTATTAATGGTTTAACACCTCATATGAACAGAATTGGAATCTTTGTGCATGTATGTGAGGGTCAGAAATGATGCTGTCACTATGGGGAAGAGCATGGATAAGGGTAAAAACACAAAGAGAATTTGAACATGAGCAGGAATTTCCAACATGCATATGCACCCTGAATAGGTGATGCAGATCTCAAGAGATATTTGTGTTGCTGTTTTCACAGCACTATATTCTCTAGCCAGAATATAGCAAAAAAACCCATAAATTTTCATCTGCAGACAAATCTACAAGCAAAATGACCCCAGTGAAATGTGTTGCATTTTTCAAACTAACAAGGACACTCAGTACTACGTGGATCAATGTTGATGATATTATTCTAAGTCCAATAAGCTAACACACAAACCAAATTCTGCATATATGCAGTTCTACAAAGTTCCCATCATAGTGAAAATCTTAGACTGAGGTAGATAAATGGGCTTGTCAGGGGCTGGGTGACTGCAGAGGAGGAGGGTTGTTGTTTGTACACACACTGGTTGATCTCTGTAAGATGGAAAATTACTGGACATGCATGGCAGTAAAATAATCCACAACTGTAGGAATGTACTTATTGAAACACAATGGTGAGCTCTGAAATGATTTAAACATAATCCTAAAAAACTACATTAGTATACAAGTCAAAATCAATAAATATACCAAAATTTTTCTAAATGTGATGACACCTAAGATTTAAGGTAATTAATAAAATCTGGAACACTGTTAGATTAACTATATTTCTTTTATGACCTGTGGAAACTGCAAGGAAAATGTATTACAATGGATTATTTTTATTCAGTTAATTGTGATCAATATAAGAGTAGACACCTGCAACAGTTTAATTTATTTAAATATTTACATATATATTTACACACACACACACATATATATATATACAATTAAAATATATATAGTGTAATTTCCAGCAGCAGAAATTATGATACTTTAAATTAATGGTGTACTGAACATTGTAGCAGTTTCTATCAGTTGTTGTGGGGATAGTACCGTCAGTGACACACTGTACAGGAGAAGTCACTTATCCTTAGTTACACAATTGGAAAAGGAGCATGAGACAGAAAAACAGATGACACATGAGATCTGATGTTCACAGCCATTCCTTGCAAGCTCCCCTCAGCATCCCTGTGATGATCCATGGTCTGGAGGACAAGGATTCCAACACAGCACCACAGCATTGTGTGTGTGATACTTAAACACCATTCCTGACACAGGAGCAGCCTCAGGCATCAAGTGTTTGTTTAAATAGTGCAAACAAACATTTTCACAAAAGAAAATCTGTTCATGTAGACCCTTTCATTCTTCTGCTCAGTGAAATAAACACCAGTAATCTGCATGTAGGTCACTGCATACGTGTCCACTTACATGGTTTCCCTGCAGTCCTCTCTAACCGTGCAGTGCAGATAGGGAGGTTACCAACCTGACAGGGAGGATTGTTATCCCAGGAAGACTCTGGGGATGGAGTCCTGTGGCAGACTTTGGGACTGGACTTCTTGAGAGGACAGTCAGAGGCATGGGCTTTACTGACTGTCCTCACAAGGAGCGTGTCAGGGTTGGTCCA
>PVLA01018191.1:0-15193 GCA_004027455.1 Hydrochoerus hydrochaeris | reverse complement strand
GGTGCCAGACCTGGTGAATATGGGAGATAAGGATCTACTGTGATGTTTTTTATTTGACAGAAATTGCTGTAAATATTTGATCAATGAGTTGAGGTGAAAATATGGTGAATGTTTAATTTAAAAAATTTTTATAGCAAAAGACATATTCTCATTAGTCCCACTCAAAGTACTCAAAACTCTCCCCTCACTTTCAACACACATACCCCATTATTCTTGGCAATATGTCTTTTCAATACTACTTTAAAAAAATTTAAACATTTACCGTATCTTTCGATCAGCCTTTATGGGAGATCACATCATTTTTTATTTCTGTACTTTGTATCTCCACTATTGTGCTTTTTCAGCCACATTTGTATACAGAAATGCGTATATCTTCAAGGGAACTAAATTTTAGATCAGGGGATGATGAGCCTTTTTTTTTCTTGCAAAATTTTAAATAGTAAATATTTGCAGCTTTGCAGGCAGTATTCGTCACAACTGCTCAGTTCTGCCATCGTGGCTTGGAAGCCACCATGGACAATATAGGAGTGAATGAGCATAACTCTATTACAACAAAACTCTAGTTATGGATGCCCAAATTTGAATTTTTTATCAATGTTTTGATTTTTTTTTCAAAGATTTAAAAATGTATAAATGGTTCTTAGCTCATGGGCTAGGTTTGGTCCATTTTGGTCTACTTCTGTTTTAGCTTTTTCTGTGGATATTACTGTACTTCGGGGAGTGGGTGAGAGGGGTATGCTTCACTAATATTCAAATTAAGACATTTGTAACTTATTTCAGTATCTCTGACAATTTCTTTCCTTCCCTGAGACTTTTCTGAGACCATTGCACATCTCTGGTTTGTGGCTCAGAGAGACTGTTAGTCCCTGATCCAAATGTTGCTTGGTACATTGTGCTAAGAGACACTTAAGTATAGATCCTTAGGCCAACTAGGTCCTTACGCCATGACCTGAGTTATAAACTGGCTAAACTCTGGTGTTGTAAAGTTACAAAGCTCTTATTTCAGATATAATATTGTATTTCTCTTCATGTCTCATTCTTTCTTCTTAGTAGACATTTACCAAGGAATAAATGTCAAAAATCAGACCAGAAAAATGTGGCTCTTGATCTTGTAGATTCTCTGTCCTACCTTAACTTCTCACATTATGACCAGAGTACAACAGAATTGGAAAAGTGTTAGAAGAGATGGAAATATAGTTAACAAGTGCCTAGTAAATCAGCACAACAAAAATACTGAAATCTTGTCCATTAAAGGAGCTCTTTCAAGCCTCTGTCCCCTGCCTTGTCCCTTAGCCAGTTTTAGAATTCTCCATTTCTTTGAGAATTGTAGGGAGTAAGTGAAAGGCTGATGATAGGGTCTGTGAATTATCTGGCTTCCTTTACTTTCCTTATCCCCATTCCTTTTTTCAGGCCTTATCTTGGCAGAAGGACAGTCTTGGAACATGGCAGGCATGAAGCAAGTATACTTGGTGATACCGAGGCAAGATAGTCTCCAAATAAAGCAAGCGTTCATGTCTGCTTTGGGGAGTACCAGCAAGAGCCTGGACATACGGAATTGTGCAGGGTCAAGGAGATGAAGTGGAGACAAGGATGATGGTGGGAGGCCTTGAGTAGAATGAAGATATATTATAACAGCAGAAAGGAAGAAAATTGGGAAACTCTTTTCTTGACCCAACTCCACATTCAGCAAGTGTCTGTGGGTCTCCAGAGGAAGTGGGTAGATGAGAACATTTTGAGAGATAATAGGGAGAATTTTGGTAACAGGTTGGATGTGAAGAGGGAGCAAGAAGAGCTGGTGTGGAGTGATGCTCTGGTTTTCTCTTTTTCTGGGGGAAAGCTTGGCTTTCTGAAACTTTGTCCTTGAAGTTAGGGGCTCTGAGCGCATATGTGTACCACTGTCTCTCTTCTAGGCCTATAGACATTCATTCATTCATTCATTCATTCATTCATTCATTCATTTGAGCAAGACATATTTCCTGAGCACCGATTATTATGAGAGCTGGCCAATAGGGAATGCATGAGAGCCTGGTCCACTATCCTCAAGCTTCCAGCTGGGAGGAACCCTGGACCCTAACTAAGCAGTGGCAGTAAGTGTGGTGAGTTCTGACAAGAGTGGGCACAGTGTTATGAACCTCATCGTGTAGGTGGCGTGAAATTCTAGGCAGGAGGCCCTGCATGACTGAGCCAGAGGGAGGACAGATGGAAGGGAGAAAAGCTGTCCTAGGAGGTCTGGAAAACATTCCGAGTCCAGCATTCTGAGGAAGGGGCAATTGGGCTGGTGCAGGGAAGGGGCGAGGCAGAGATGAGGGTGGGCAGGAATCAAGGACCACATCAGTGAAGCTTTTGCCCCAGGAAGATTCAAACTGTCTTGATCATGATTTGAAGAAAGAAAAACAGTTCAGTCACAGTGGCACGCCTTGTGACCCAGAGCATGGGTGCAATAAGGATGTAAATAACTGCAAACAAAATCAGAGCTCTTAAAACATGCTTTGTCTTCCAGCGCTTTATATTCCACATTCTTTTTCTTTTTTTTCATGAACACTTATTTCCAAGCAAGTTGGATTAGCTTAATAAACTCTTTTATGTTCTGAGTTATAAAGAATATGAACGAATGTTCTCTTCATGGCTTTGAGGAATCACCTTTGTGTGCGTTTTATAAAGATCACTGTGGGTGTGTGATCTGAGAAATGGATGTGATGCAGAGGACCTGTGAGGAAGCAGTGGCAGGGTCCACCACGAGGTGGAGGCTGTGGAGATGGAGTGGGGTGGATGTGACTGAAGATGGGAAGGAGCCAGAAGGCCGGGTGGGGGCGATGTCATGAAGACCAAGTAGATGCATGTTCAATTTCCATGGGCGTCTCCTCTCCGGTGACTTTACCTCACTGCTGTCCACCTAGTAAGTGGTGGTAGCACAGTTACGACCTCCTGAATTTACCTAATGTTCTAAAGATGGCAGCCCTCCTCTCTTCCCAGACAGAGGTGACTCCCATCGCGGTCCTTAACACTGGAGTGACTCCATGCACCACATAAAAATGCACCACACTGGAGTGACTCCATGCACCACATAAAAATGACCCTTCCTCAGTTTCTGTGATTGCTCAGTGCAGAAAGTAGGAAAATAGTAGTAATGTGTAGAATACTGGTGTAGCAGTGGCTGTTAATCCTTCCCCGAAGTCCCAATTTTAATCAGAGTTTCCAGTTCCCTAATGCCAGCCTGCCTCTATCCTTCAAATAACAGGGCTTCTCCTCTAAGTCATGTTCCCAAGCTCCTGTTTTGGGAACTGCCCAGTAAATCTGGCTCCCTTGGGTCTGGGATTCCTGCCAACTTCCCAGTGTGGCTGTGACATGCCCTCTCCCATCTCTAGTTCAGTGCTTTGGAATCTATCTGCAGGTCCTCTGCAGCACTGTGCTCATACCCAGAGTTAGTTAACTCATCGTCCAAGAACCTAGAGATCGATTTGCCTGCCAGAAACTGCTTCCTCGCTTCAAATATAACCTAAACTCCCACCAGGCAAAAACCAGAGCCAGAAACCAGGCACTCAGCAAAATTGTATTTGTTCCATCTGGGCCCTGACACGAGCTCTGAGCTCCTGCGCCAGCCTCAGACACACCACAAGCTTTAGCTTACTTTGGCTCTGAGTTGACACTTCTGGTTTTACCCCATTACATGGCTGTTTGGACGTTTTGTATTTTTGATCCCCATTCCTAATCCTCCACTTCCCCAGTAAAGATGGCAGCTTGCTCCAATTCTGATACGGTCAGGACACAATAGCCTTGACCCTTCCGAGCAGCCACCCCTCACCATTCCCACCATTCCTCCTGGTTTCTGGCTATGGCAACCACTTCCACTACCTGCTTCTTAGTTATTCTTTCTTCCTGGTTTACAGGACCCTGGTCCTTTGACCTTTTGGAGGCCCTTCCTTACCCCTAAAAAATCATGAATTTGTCATGGTAATATCTTCTTTTGGCCAATCTTTGATAAGAGGATGAGCATATGACCTATTTTGGCTAACAAAATAAAATAAGTTTTCTAGGGGGAGTTTTCCTTTACAATTTCAAAACAATGACCAAAGAAATGACTTCTACAAATTTTCTGAGATACAGGGAACCACAGAAGCCATTTTGAGAAGAGGAGGCAACAAATGAGACCATAGGAGGAAATATTCTAATGATAGTAAAAGATAAAGAGACAAGGATCAATAGTTCTTGCCAGAATCACTGGACTACTTCTCTAGTCCTTGTCTATCTATCCCCCAATATCTTGCTACATAATTAAAATAAATTTCTATTTATGTGGGGTCAGAGTGCATCAAATTTTCTTTCTTTCTTTCTTTTTATGCAGTTCCTTGAACTCACTTTGTAGCCCAGCCTGGTCTCAAACTTGCAATGATCCTCCTGCCTCAGCCTCCTAAGTGCTGAGTTTGCAGGCGTGTACCACCACACCCAGTTTTGAATCAAGTTTTCTGCTATAGATAACCAAATATGTCCCCAAATACAACAGATTCCTGAACTATATAACTTTCTAGAAGTTCGGTATATCCTGGTACCTGAAGCTAGATCAGTCAAATCCCGCCATTTTATATTCTCTTTTCCTCATTCATACTTGCTTGCTTTTAACACACAGTGTTTAAGGCTCATGTCCACAGAAATAGCTAATAAATGATCAAAAATCTGTCAGAATCAACTTTACCTGAATTGTGGAACTAGTCCAAGGTAATAGAAACCAGATGAACATATAAGAGGAGCCTGACTCTGAGTGGTAGAGATTTATAGCATTTTAACCTCTCTGGGCCTTAAGTCACCCACATAGGCCAGCTCTGGTCCTGAAGATGGCAACCCACTTTCTGGGGAAGCAAGATGCTCCTAATACTGGAAGGAGCAGAGTACACCTTACCTCCAAATAACTGTGGTTATTTGTTTTAACTTGAAGGATTCATGCAAAGGACTTTCCTTCATTTAACTTATCTCAAAACTCTCTCTGGGTGGAGAGGTGACTACCCAGGAATCATCTGCCTAAAATATTTAAAAACACATGAACTCATTGTTCGTACCTGGGGCAACAGATACCAAAATGCCTGGGAGGAAATGCTAGAAAGTCAGAGATGCTTCTTCAAGTAAGAACAACAAAAGGCTTCCATGCATTCTTGGGAATCTAGAAGCCCAAATACATGCTAATAGCAAGAAATGCTCAGAAAAGAGCTGAGATGAGCCTAAGCTCTCCATTCTGGCTGACTTGGCAGGCTCTGCACAACAGGAAGAGAAGGCTAAGGCAGAGTTGTGAACTACATGGCTAAGTGTCAGTCATACACCAACATGCACAGCCCACTACCCCTGATTGTTTTCTTTTTCCTTTTTTTTGTCTTCCCCTCTTCCTTTTTTTCCTCTTGTCTCAAATGTTCAAGGAAATCTTTGAACCTGTTATAGTAAAATTATACCCTATTTTTTAAGAGATATTTCTATTACAAAAAAAGATTAAGTGAATAAAAGGATGATTTTATAGTGAAATAAATCAACTGCTTAACCCCAGTTTTTCACCTACCTATAGATGTCAGGAGGCCTAAAGAAGAAATGCGTTCAATGGTTTGTTCTTCTAGGAAAGCACCTGTTGCTATTTCATAAAAACCTTATCTCATTGCCTAAACATTCAACTGAATTGCGGGAACTTGCTCAGACAGTGTTGAGTCAAAGGAAAAAAAATGACTGCAATTCTAATAACCTTTTGTTATGATGTGTCCCTTTTTCAGAGACTCAAATTCTGGAATACCAGCAAATATAAATGTTGAATATTAATTTTTTTTTACAAATAGGGTTACTGGTTTTAGATTCAAAATCTGGGATTTGGTTGAGAACAGTGGTTGTAGGTGAAAAAGTGAGTATAATTTCTTTTCAGAATCTTACACCTACACCACATAAAATATAATTTATATATTAAAAAGTTAAGTAAAAAATGTACAGAAGTATGAATAAGTCATAATTATTAGAAAGTACACTGACATATGAAGAAAGGAACACAAAATAAATGAATTGTGGAATTAGGGACGAGGGTATCTGTTTTCTCTTGAAATGGTCTCTCATGTTGTTACCTTCATAGAACTAAAACTCAAAGGAAAAAAGAAAAATTCAGATTTTTTTTTTGTCCAAACCAGAAAAGAACTGAAGCATTTGCATTTGAATTAATGCATTTCTTTTGCCAATTTTGAATACAAATAATAAGAGCATATTTGTTGGGGACCTTGAGAAAATTTTATTTTCTCCTCCTAAGATTATAAACAGTTTTTACAGCTTATTGTCACTATTTTTCTCTATATTCTCTAATATTTAAATTTAACAAGTGTGAAGATAACTGACAAATCATGTTCTGTATTTTTTTTAATTTAGACATAAAAAATGCTTTAGCATCAAATTTGAAAACAGTCAAGAATCCTTGGGTTTGAAGTAAAATTCCAAATAAAATATAGGGTAATTAATCTCTTTCGCTTTTTAACATAAGTGGCTTTACATTTAAGGAAAAGATTATAAGCAGTTTTTTCTCTGAAATAACCCTACCAGGCATTTGTTTTTATGAATACAAGAAAAACATGTGTACTGATTATTTTATCATGTTTTTTGATTTTTGGGTAGACAATCTCAGTAAGACACAAAACATCTTACCTTTCATTCTCTTAAGTGCATCTGCTCTCTCACTATCCTCAAGAAATCAGAAAAACAAGAATATTGTAGCACTGGGCCACACATTAATGCCCTGAAATATTTCTCTGTGTTTTTTAACATTTAATGGTTTCAATTGCATCCTTCTTTCCATGGTGAAACATAAATTGCCAAAGAGTTCCCAGATACATGTTCCAAAATCTTAAAGCCAACTAGGACCATCCTAGTCTATACCTTACATATTTTTAGGTCATTGATATTTATATTTTCACATTTAAGTACCTGATTTTGGCTGTTGGTAGCCAAATTCCATTATTTCCTAATGAAATGAAATATTTAAAAATATCTGCTAATATTTCTGAGAAGATTCTCACTAAATATTAAAGCAGAGTTTTATAATGCTGCTAAACATTGTCCATCGATGGAGTGAGTTAGAATTAACTTTTGTGTCTCTCCTTTCCTTAAAATCCTTACCTTCTCCAGATTTTGAAACTTAAAAATTCACCTCAATTTCAACCAAATAAGTTTTTCATGCTTTCTTAAACTATTTTTTTCTTTTCCTAGTGCTGGGGATCTGAACCCAAAGCACCTCATATTCTGGGTAAGCACACTCACTGAGTTACCCCTCAGCCCTCAACTTGTTATCTTATCAATGAGACTGTAAAATAATATGAATTCCATGAGGGCAAGAGCTTTTGCAGTTGTGAACTGCTGAATCTCCACTTCAGTGTATGATGCCAGGTATAAACCTGACACTCAATGCTAGCTACCTACTGTCAATGTTGTAGAACTACATCCCCAAAGATTCAGTTTAATGTCAGATAATTGAGAATAGAAGTGTTACCAATTTTTCCATCTAAAACAAAAAAAAAATTATTTTCCACAATTACTCTGTAAATTTCAGTCTCTCTGCTCTCCAAGGTTCTTTTACAGCCAAATGGAACATCATTTTAATCGGTGTAGGACAGCTCACTTTGCTGATATAGAAGGGATATTTCAAAGCACAACTCTTTAAAGTAGCAGGATTCATTTAGTAAATTGTCACTTAATGTACACTTAATGACAACCTACTCACCCACAGGAATGGATGCTTCCAAGAGGTGAACGACAGCACTAGTAGAAATAGACTCAGTAGATCTGAGCCTTTTACCAGCCTCCTGTTTATAATTAGAAGCCCTCTCTGCACTCACACCACTGCTGGTGCCATTAGACTCCATAAATATAAATGTGTCTCCTCTGCCTGTATTCTCAGTCTGTGCCCTCATTCCTTGCAACTCCATTTTAAACATTCCCAAAACATCTCTTCCAAGTCCTGGCCTCTTCTGATGGCTCAAGGAAATCATATTGCCTGCCATCATAGATTCTGTGTCCCTGACACCAGTGGGTCACAGAGGTCATTACCTCATCTTCTTTTCCCTTCAGTTATCTTCCAGGGTTGATCTTGCTACCTAATGAAAGATGATGGCTCAAATGCCTTTGATGTAAACTTGAAATGCAATGCCCAAAGAAATCTAATGAATGTTGGGTGTAGAATAACTCTTCCAGGGGATGCTTTGCTTTTGTACTCCACTTCTCTGGGGCTCCTCCTCTCACGAACCTCCTATACCTCAATTCCTGTGGAACCTCGCTGGCTCCAGCATGACACAGATTCAGTCCTCACCAGGTCAGAATAGCTGTTTCTCAGTAACTGAAACAGACATCAGCTCCTTGGAACTACAAGCCTTTTCCTTGTGCTGCTATCCTAAGCTGTAAGACCACATCCTACCCGCTTTAGCCATCCCAGGAGGATGTGCAGTTCATTTCCATCCTCTGCTCATGCCTCCAGTAACCTTTTCCTCCTGAATTTCCAGAAAACTTGCAGAGCAACCTGCAAAATGCCCAGCCTGGGCAGAAAAGGACTCTCACTCCAGTTTCCATCAAAACATGCCCTTGCTGATTTGTCTATATATTAGGCTCCAAGACTATTTTTGTTTGAAGAAAGGATTCTGGTACTAAAAATGCAAAAAATAGAATTCAGAAACTATGGGTCCTTAGAGCTAATTCTGTAACCAATTGTTACAGAATTATTTCATGTTAGTCCTATCTCACAAACTAAATTGGGAGGCTGTTTGAGGGCAGAATGTATCTTATATTTTGTGGGTATACCCTTAGTTTGCAGCATAGTGCTGGGTCCATGGTAAGTATCCTACAAAACACAGCTAAGGAAAGTAATTTTAATGTAAAAATTATAATATATTATACAGATGTCCTCTACAAAAAATGAAACTATGGGGTACAATATCTCTCTATATTGTTAATATATCTGTATTTTGATTGAGTGGTTGCTACATGGTGTGTGTGTGTGTGTGTGTGTGTGTGTGTATGTAGAGTTGGTTGTTCACATTCTCAGATTCTGTATTTCTGTATTCAATCAGCTGCAAATCAAAAAATCTTCCAAAAAAAGAAATTGCAGCTGTACCTAACATGCATAGACATTTTTTCTTGCCAGTATTTCCTAAATAATAGCTATTTACACAACACTTATATAGTATTAGGCATTATAAGAAATCTAAAGATGAATAAAAGTATTCAGGAGGATGTGTCTAGGTTATATGCAAATACTATGCCATTTTATATAAAAAACTTAAATATTCACAAGGATTCCTGATGCAAACCCCCCACAGTTAACAACCCCCCACAGTTAACGTATACACACACATACAAACAGTCACACAGATATGTATATATTTAAAAAGATATTGACCTGTACATTTATAATTAAAATGTTAGAAAAGATGCACTTAACAAGCATTAATGGAGTCCATGTTGTATTCCCGACTCTGGGAAGACACTATGTTCCTCATTCACTCAGTGGTCATATTTGACACTAATATTCAGGGTACTAAGCTATCCTCTGAGATTAACATGCATCTCATCCTCGTAGAGCTGTTAGCCACATGGGGAGATAAACTATAAAATAAGGAATTGTAGTAAAGAGTAGAACCAGATCCTCCACCAGTAAGCTGATCCAACGTTACAGCTGACCAGTGGTGAATATTCTAGTGCCGCACATTCACAACAGAGGACAGAGGCCCATATTCAGAAACAGGCAGTCACGTCCATGACAGGTTCCTTGCTCCCCCAGTCACTTCCTCTGCCTCTAACACAAATCCAGCCACTTCAGAAAGCAGGAATGGACAGGTATGGGCTGCTGGGCCCCACACTCTTGGCCCACTGCTCAGTTCTGGGACCTTTTACCTCCTTGTCTCAAGGGTCACTTAATCCTAGAACCATATGGAGGAAGAAATGGGAAGGAAAAAGAAAACAACCTGCCTTTTATTGAACACCTACTCTATGCCAAGTACTAGGAAATATACAAATTGTTCTCATTAATTCTGAAACCCCTTTGGATTCTGTCACCCTCACTTCATACATAATGAAAATGAAGATTACAGAGGATAAGCAGCAGTGAGTGACAAAGCTAAGACAAATTTAGAGCTGGGAACCAGGACAAAAGGTGCCCAGAGTTCCTCGCTTTAGGAATTTTCAGCAACTCTGGAAGACCAATGTCTACTTTGTGTAGACCTGGAACCCCAAGGAAAATGGAACACTGTGTTCAACTGTTTCCCAGCTTATGAGAAACAAAGGGATCACCATTCCCTTGTCTCCCCCAACCCAGAACAAACCGAGCCAGAGTTTAGACCCCTGTATTCCAAGCCTTGATGAGATTAACACATTTGGCCAGAAGGAAGCAGTTCTACAAATGCAATCCCCAAACTCCAAACACTGTGAGAAGATACAGCCTAGAAAAATAATTTTATTTCATACTCATGCAATGTGATTTTTCTGAGAGAACCTAAAAATTAAGCTGAATACTTAGTATCACTGAAGATGACTTCATAATTTCTTTTTGTTTTTCTCTCAGTCATCATGGTTTTCACTCTTCTGTACAAGTTTCTGACTTAAACAGTATTTCAAAAATGGAAAATGTACATGTTAGACATATTTGGCCAGTACACTGAAAAATCAGTTTTAATTTCCTAATCAGTGCAAGCTTTATCCTAACATCTTAGAGAATTTTAGTCTTAACTGACTGCAACAGAGACATTTCCGCAGAAAAAGGAGAAAGGATTTACCCTCCCCTAACCTCTCCCCCCAAAAAATCTAAAACGTTTAAATTGAGACACAAAATAGCAAGAAGGTCAAATATGACAGAGCCAGCAGGATGCAGGAAGCTGAAACAGGAAACTCTTATCTAGCCTGTAAGATAAGATTTAGACAAGCGCCTTTCACCACCCAGGGGATTGTAAGAAGCACCGCAGTGTGGCAGTTACACAGGCCTTCAGCGGCAGGCCTGGGTTCTATCTCAGCACTGTCGCTAAGCTGGGGTGTGATACTGGGCCAGGCTGCCCAACTCCCCACACTTCTGGTCTTGATCTCTGAAGTGGAGGTCACACCATAACAGCTCTGACCTGCTGACTTGGCAGGGTTGCTGTAAAGAGCAAATACATAGCAATTAAGAAACACACACTTTACACCACTGACAAGTCATGACCATTGTGAGAATACTGTAATAACACTGTGCGTGGGGGTCAGGTGGGGTTGGAACTGATGAGAAACCATAGGATACAAAATTCTGTGCACGCATTAACTGACCAAAGAAGTGCATTTTGAGCTGTACATGAGTTAGCTGGCTCTCCTTACTTCCTCTTCTGCTCCTTTTCAGCCTCCTTCCTGTCTTTAAAACATGATGCTCAACTCAGAGGCAATGAAGTTGAATTCTTCTTATTGACAAAAAGTGTAGGGTCTCTGCACAAGCAAAGTCAGGGACCCAAACAATGTTCTGAGGATATTAATTCCAATTTTGCTTGTCTTTTGAAAATGGAAAAAAAGAAATTAGAAAGTGTTATTAAAAAAACAAAGAAATTAGAAATTGTTGCAGCTGAATATTTATGTCCTCTCAAAATTCATGTTGAAACCTTAACACCCATGTGATGGTGTCTGGAGATGATTAGGTTTAGAGGATGTCACGTAGGTAGGACCCTCAAGAGTAGATGGGTGCCTTTATAAAAAGAAGAAGAGAAAACAGCTCTTTGTCTCCTTCCACTTGAAGACACAGTGAGAAGGTGACCCTCTTCAAGCCAGTAAGGGGGACCTCTGACGAACCAAGCTGACTGGCACTTCAGTCTCCAGAACCCTGAGACAAAAATGTATGGTGTTTAACTCGGCCAAGCTATGGTATTTTCTTACTGCAGCTCAAACTGATTAATTAAGAGATAATGTAAAAACATTAATGACAATGACTTTTAAAGTTTTAAAACAGCTGCTGTTAACACTGAAAGGGAAAGGACATTTACTGGTAACTTAAGACATGCCATAAACTTTTCTTATTTTCTGGATGCCACTAATGAGCATTTCCTCAAGGCATTACTGCTGTCTTCGCCATTAACTACCAGTATTCTACACATTACTACTATTTTCCTGGTTCTCCTACTTTCTGCACTGAGCAATCACAGAAACTGAGGAAGGGTCATTTTTATGTGGTGCATGGAGTCACTCCAGTGTTAAGGACCACGATGGGAGTCACCTCTGTCTGGGAAGAGAGGAGGGCTGCCATCTTTAGAACATTAGGTAAATTCAGGAGGTCGTAACTGTGCTACCACCACTTACTAGGTGGACAGCAGTGAGGTAAAGTCACCGGAGAGGAGACGCCCATGGAAATTGAACATGCATCTACTTGGTCTTCATGACATCGCCCCCACCCGGCCTTCTGGCTCCTTCCCATCTTCAGTCACATCCACCCCACTCCATCTCCACAGCCTCCACCTCGTGGTGGACCCTGCCACTGCTTCCTCACAGGTCCTCTGCATCACATCCATTTCTCAGATCACACACCCACAGTGATCTTTATAAAACGCACACAAAGGTGATTCCTCAAAGCCATGAAGAGAACATTCGTTCATATTCTTTATAACTCAGAACATAAAAGAGTTTATTAAGCTAATCCAACTTGCTTGGAAATAAGTGTTCATGAAAAAAAAGAAAAAGAATGTGGAATATAAAGCGCTGGAAGACAAAGCATGTTTTAAGAGCTCTGATTTTGTTTGCAGTTATTTACATCCTTATTGCACCCATGCTCTGGGTCACAAGGCGTGCCACTGTGACTGAACTGTTTTTCTTTCTTCAAATCATGATCAAGACAGTTTGAATCTTCCTGGGGCAAAAGCTTCACTGATGTGGTCCTTGATTCCTGCCCACCCTCATCTCTGCCTCGCCCCTTCCCTGCACCAGCCCAATTGCCCCTTCCTCAGAATGCTGGACTCGGAATGTTTTCCAGACCTCCTAGGACAGCTTTTCTCCCTTCCATCTGTCCTCCCTCTGGCTCAGTCATGCAGGGCCTCCTGCCTAGAATTTCACGCCACCTACACGATGAGGTTCATAACACTGTGCCCACTCTTGTCAGAACTCACCACACTTACTGCCACTGCTTAGTTAGGGTCCAGGGTTCCTCCCAGCTGGAAGCTTGAGGATAGTGGACCAGGCTCTCATGCATTCCCTATTGGCCAGCTCTCATAATAATCGGTGCTCAGGAAATATGTCTTGCTCAAATGAATGAATGAATGAATGAATGAATGAATGAATGAATGTCTATAGGCCTAGAAGAGAGACAGTGGTACACATATGCGCTCAGAGCCCCTAACTTCAAGGACAAAGTTTCAGAAAGCCAAGCTTTCCCCCAGAAAAAGAGAAAACCAGAGCATCACTCCACACCAGCTCTTCTTGCTCCCTCTTCACATCCAACCTGTTACCAAAATTCTCCCTATTATCTCTCAAAATGTTCTCATCTACCCACTTCCTCTGGAGACCCACAGACACTTGCTGAATGTGGAGTTGGGTCAAGAAAAGAGTTTCCCAATTTTCTTCCTTTCTGCTGTTATAATATATCTTCATTCTACTCAAGGCCTCCCACCATCATCCTTGTCTCCACTTCATCTCCTTGACCCTGCACAATTCCGTATGTCCAGGCTCTTGCTGGTACTCCCCAAAGCAGACATGAACGCTTGCTTTATTTGGAGACTATCTTGCCTCGGTATCACCAAGTATACTTGCTTCATGCCTGCCATGTTCCAAGACTGTCCTTCTGCCAAGATAAGGCCTGAAAAAAGGAATGGGGATAAGGAAAGTAAAGGAAGCCAGATAATTCACAGACCCTATCATCAGCCTTTCACTTACTCCCTACAATTCTCAAAGAAATGGAGAATTCTAAAACTGGCTAAGGGACAAGGCAGGGGACAGAGGCTTGAAAGAGCTCCTTTAATGGACAAGATTTCAGTATTTTTGTTGTGCTGATTTACTAGGCACTTGTTAACTATATTTCCATCTCTTCTAACACTTTTCCAATTCTGTTGTACTCTGGTCATAATGTGAGAAGTTAAGGTAGGACAGAGAATCTACAAGATCAAGAGCCACATTTTTCTGGTCTGATTTTTGACATTTATTCCTTGGTAAATGTCTACTAAGAAGAAAGAATGAGACATGAAGAGAAATACAATATTATATCTGAAATAAGAGCTTTGTAACTTTACAACACCAGAGTTTAGCCAGTTTATAACTCAGGTCATGGCGTAAGGACCTAGTTGGCCTAAGGATCTATACTTAAGTGTCTCTTAGCACAATGTACCAAGCAACATTTGGATCAGGGACTAACAGTCTCTCTGAGCCACAAACCAGAGATGTGCAATGGTCTCAGAAAAGTCTCAGGGAAGGAAAGAAATTGTCAGAGATACTGAAATAAGTTACAAATGTCTTAATTTGAATATTAGTGAAGCATACCCCTCTCACCCACTCCCCGAAGTACAGTAATATCCACAGAAAAAGCTAAAACAGAAGTAGACCAAAATGGACCAAACCTAGCCCATGAGCTAAGAACCATTTATACATTTTTAAATCTTTGAAAAAAAAATCAAAACATTGATAAAAAATTCAAATTTGGGCATCCATAACTAGAGTTTTGTTGTAATAGAGTTATGCTCATTCACTCCTATATTGTCCATGGTGGCTTCCAAGCCACGATGGCAGAACTGAGCAGTTGTGACGAATACTGCCTGCAAAGCTGCAAATATTTACTATTTAAAATTTTGCAAGAAAAAAAAAGGCTCATCATCCCCTGATCTAAAATTTAGTTCCCTTGAAGATATACGCATTTCTGTATACAAATGTGGCTGAAAAAGCACAATAGTGGAGATACAAAGTACAGAAATAAAAAATGATGTGATCTCCCATAAAGGCTGATCGAAAGATACGGTAAATGTTTAAATTTTTTTAAAGTAGTATTGAAAAGACATATTGCCAAGAATAATGGGGTATGTGTGTTGAAAGTGAGGGGAGAGTTTTGAGTACTTTGAGTGGGACTAATGAGAATATGTCTTTTGCTATAAAAATTTTTTAAATTAAACATTCACCATATTTTCACCTCAACTCATTGATCAAATATTTACAGCAATTTCTGTCAAATAAAAAACATCACAGTAGATCCTTATCTCCCATATTCACCAGGTCTGGCACC
>PVLA01018190.1:0-15170 GCA_004027455.1 Hydrochoerus hydrochaeris | reverse complement strand
CTAGGCATGTACATGTCTACACATGTACATCTATCCTTTCTATATTAGAGGGGAAAACAGAGCAAAACAAACAAAATGGAATAAAAACAAGAAACCAAAGAGACAAATAAATAACAACAAAAAAGGACCCAAAACAATAACAATACAGACCTTCCAAACAAGGTGGTAGGAACATAACAATGTTGTTATTATGCATAGTAATCTTCAAAAGAGTTACTCACTTTACCAGCTATAAACATGCAAAATAGATCTAATCCTATGAATGTTAACTGTTTTGTTCCAAGAACTAGTAGAATTAGTAGTACAATCATCTTAGCTATCTTTAGTGTATATATACAAATGTGTATCTTTCTTCTTTTCCTGTTCTTTTCTCTCTTTCCCTTTCTGAGTTATTTTTTCACCTTTGGACAGTTTCTTACCCTTTCACAATGTTCATTGTAGATTTTGAACCTTATTAACTCTTTCAGTTTTTACACTAGGAAGACAATATGGTATTTGCACATGCGTGTTTGTTTCACTTATTAGTATGGTCTCAAGTCACATCCATTTACCTGTAAAAGCCTCAATGTAATCTTTCTCCATAGCTGATTATTAGTCCTCCATTGTATAAAAATATCACACCTTTTTTATCCATTCCTCCATTGATGAGCATCTAGGTTGTTTGCAACATTTAGCTATTACAAATTGTGCTGCTATAAACATGGATGCACGTATCACTGTGCACACATGCTTGTCAGTAACAAGGGTTATGCACAAGTACAATCACTGTGGTATTATATTTTCATTTCTTCTGGGAATAGGCCGGCTTTTTGAGGAACCTCCAGACTGGTTTCTACAGTGGTTGCACCAGTCTACACCAACAATGAGAAGAGTTCCTTTTTCCTCAGAGCATTTCCAGTGTATGTTAATGGTGGTTTTCTTGATCCTGGCCATTTTTTCTGTAGTGAGATGGTATTTCAGTGTGGTTTTAATTTGCTTTTCTCCAATGACCAATGATGCTGAACATTTTTTTCATGTATCTATTTTCCATTTGTATTTCTTCATCTGAGAAGTGTGTATTCATCTCAGATACCCATTTCTTGACTATTTGAATTTTAGAGCTTGATTTTTAAAAAATTCTTTGTATGATCTAGATACAAGTCCTTTGTCTGAAGTACAGTTGGCTAAGATCTTTTCCCATTTCATGGGTTTTCTTTTCACTCTATTGGATATTTCTTTTGACATGCAAAAACTTTTTAATAAGGCAAGATCTCAGTTGTTGATTCTGGGAAATTTTTCCTATGCAGTTTGATTTTTTGTTCATGAACTCTCTGCCTAACCCAATGTCATCAAGATTTCTGCCTACTTTGTCTTCCAGCAGAATTAGTGTTTCTTTTTTAATATTTAGATCTTTGATCCATTTTGACTCTAGTTTAGTGCATAGTGATAGACATGGTCCTAGTTTTAGTTTTCAATGTATGGAAAGCCAGTTTTTCCAGCCCCACTTTTTAAAGAGGCTGTCTTTCTGCCATTGAACATGTTTGGCCCTTTTGTCAGAGATAAAGTGGCTGAGTGTTTTTGTAGCTGTGGTAGTATCTTCTAATTTGTTGCTTGATTTTCAGGTCTGTTTGTATTCCAGTGCTGGATTTTATAACAGTATGTTTGTAGTATAGTTTCAAGGTGAGGTTTGTGATGTCTCCTGCCTTGCCTTTGTTGCCCAGAATTGTTTGCTATTCTATATCTCTTTTTTATTCCAGATGAATTTTAGGAATGATTTCTTTAGATCTGTGAGGTATGCTAATGGTATTTTGATTGCAAAAACTTTTTAATAAGATGAGATCTCAGTTGCATTAAATCTGTATAACAATTTTGGGAGAATGGCCATATTCACAATGTTTCCTATCCATGAACAGGGAATGTCTTTCAGTTTTCTGAAATCCTCTTAAATATCCTTTTTCAAAGTAATATAATTTTCAATGTATAGATCTTTTACTTTCTTTATTAGATTGGTTGCTATGTATTTCTTTTTTTGTATGCCATGGGGAAGGGCACATGCCTTATTTCTCTCTCAGTGAGTTTTTTGTTTGTGTGCAAGAATGTTATTGATTTTTGAGTGTTGACTTTATATCTAGTTGCATTATTGAATTTATTTATTACATCTAGAAGTGTTTCCATGGAATTTTGGGGATCTTCTATTCAGAGCATCATGTCATCTGCAAATAATGATAATTTAATTTCTTCCTTTTATATCCTTATTCCTTTGATTTCTCTTTCTTGTCTAATTGCTTGGGCTAATATTTGCAGAACTATATTGAATAGGAGTGTTGATAATGGACATCCTTGTCTTCTTCTTGATTTTGGGTTGAAAGTTTTCAGTTTTTACCCATTTAGTAAGATGTTGGCTGTTGCTTCATCCTATATGGCTTTTATCAGATTGAGGTAAAGGCTTCTATACCAATTTTTGTAGGGTTTTCATCATGAATGAATGTTAGATTTTATCAAAAGCTTTTTCTGCATGTCTTGAGATGATCATGTGATTCGTGTCTTTGGTTATGTTAAAATGGTGTATTACATTTAGTGGTTTGCATATGTTGAACAAACCCTGCATTCTTAGGATGACTCCCACTTGGTAGTAGTGTATAATCTTCTTGATGATTTCTTGCATTCTATTTGCCAGTAATCTACTGAGGATTTTTGCATCTATGTTTATGAAGGAGATTTTCCTGTGATTCTCTTTGTTGATTGGGTCTTTCTCTGTTTTGGGTAGTAGGGGAAAACTTGCTCCCAGGAATGGGTTAGGGAGACTTGCTTCCCTTTCAATTTCCTTGAAGAGTTTGAGGGATGTTGGCATTAAGACTTCCCTAAATTTCTTGTACAACTCAGCAGTGAATACAATTAGGGCTTTGGCCTTTCTTTGTTGGTAAGTTTTAAATTACATTTTCAATTTCATTACCTGAATTTGGGCTCTTCAGCAATTTTACATCTTCTTGATTCAGCTTTGATAACTCATATGTTTCTCGGAATCTTTCCATTTCTTCTGCACTATTGAATTTAAGAGACTTAAGGTTTTTGAAGTAGGTATTGAGGGTCTTCTGTATTTCCACTGGGTCTTTAGTGATTTCACCCTTTTCATTTCTTATTTCTTGGATTTGAGGTTTTTCTTTTCTCTTTTGGATAAGATTTTTGGGTAGGCATTTATCAATTTCACTCATTTTTTCAAAGAATCAACTCTTCAATTCATTATTTTGTATTGTTTGTATTGTTTTCATAGTTTCAATTGCATTAATTTCTGCTCTGATCTTCATAATTTCCTCCCATCTTTGGGCTATAGTTTGTCTTTCTCTTCTTTTTCTAAAAGTTTGAGATGCAACATTAGGTTGTTTATCTGTGTTCCTCCCATTTTCCTGACATGAGAGTTTACTACTTTAAATTTCCCTTTGAGGACTGCTTTCATTGTGTCCCACTGCTTCTGTGAAGGTATATTTGCATTTTTGTTCAATTGTAGATATTGCTTGATTTCTTCTTTAGTTTTCATTGGTTGTTTAGAAGAGTGTTATTTAATTTACATGTATTTATGTTGTTCTTGTGGGGCTTTTGCCATTAATTTATTAATTTCCATTTTGCTATGGTCAGATAATATGCACGAGATTCTTTGAATTCCTTCATACTTAGTTAATCATGTTCTGTGGGCTAGTATGTGGTCTGTTTTAGAGACTGACCCATGTGCAGCTGAGAAGAATGTGTATTATGCTGTTGTTGGTTTGAATACTCAGTACACATCCACTAGGTCCATTTGTTCACAAGTTTGATTCAGTTGTGTTATTTCTTTGGTGATTTTTTAGCTTGGTTGATCTGTCTCTTTGTGACAGTAGGATATTTAGGCCCCCATTATAACTGTATTGTTCCTTATTTGATTTTTCATGTGTATTAAGATTTGTCTTACATAGTTTGGTGCTCCAATATTTGGTGCATATATATTAGTGATTATAATCTCATCCTCTTCAAATTTTCCCCAATAAAGTATGTAGTGACCTTTTTTATATCTTTTGATCATTCTTGGCTTGAAGTTCACATTGTCTGTAAACAGAATAGCTACCCATACTTTTTTCTGGGTTCCCATTGCATGGAGTATTGTTTTTCATTCTTTGACTTTCAGTATATGAATTTGCTTTTGTGTTAAATGTACTTCATGTGCATAGAATATTGTTGGATTTTGTTTCACAATTCACTCTTCAAGTCTGTTTCTTTTTATTAGTGAGTTGAGACCATTTACTTTGATAGATATAACTGATAAAGACTGACTTATTCCTGTCATGTTATCTTTCTGTTGTTGGTTTTCTACTTTTTCTGTTTAATATTTGGCCCACTTAGTGGTTTTATTCTGCAGTTTTTCTTAAAAAGGTAGTTATCTTTGTCTCCTTCTAGAGTGTCTTTCAGTTCTCTTTGTAGTGTTGGTTTGGTAGTTGCAAATTTCTTCAGTCATTATTTTTTGTGGAAATATCTTATTTCCTCATCAATTTTCAAAGATAGTTTTGCAGGGTACATCAATCTGAGTTGAAAATTGTTTACTTTCAGAAATTGAAATACTTCACTCCAAGCTCTTCTTGACATGAAGGTTTGTGTTGAGAAATCTGCCATGAGTTTGATAAGCTTTCCTTCATAGACAATCTGTTTCTCTTCTCTGATGTCTTTTATTATTCTATTCTTCTGCTGAATTTCTGATATCCTGATTATTATGTCTGGGTGAAGATTTATTTTGATTATGGCTAATTGGGGTGCTTTATGCTTCAGTTATGTGTATATCAGATTCTTTTCCCATGTTTGGAAACTTTTCTGCTGTTATTTCTATAGGTAGTCTTTGTATGTCATTTGTGTTTACTCCTGCTTTTTTGTTGACACTTACTAGTCTTATATTATATATTGTTTTTCTTTGTATCACCTTGCAGCTGTTGAATTGTTGTTTCCTGGTTCCTTGTTATTTTTAATAGATCTTTTCAGCTTTCACTCTGTCTTCAAGGTCTGAGAGTCTGTCTTCAGTTACATTCAAGTGGTTTTGCCAGATTTCAATGGAATTTTTAATTTCCTGAATGGCCCTTTGAATCTGTCTCATACATTCTAATCCTGTCTTATATTGTTCATTCAAGGTTTCCATCATTTTATGTTCTTCTAATTTTTATCTAGATCTTGTTTAGATAAACTCAACATTTCTTCCACAATGTTTCTCATTTCTTTTTTCACCTGATAGATTATTTCTGATCTGGATTCCTCTATAGCTTCACAGAGTTGTTTCTTTCCTTCAATTGCTATCATTTCAGAAAGTTCAGGGACAAACCCACAGAGAGGGTTGCCTGGGCTTTGCACCTGACTCGAAGGAGCTCAGAGCCTCGGGAATGAGTAGCTAGCCTGGGTGCACATACAAAATATGGTGCCAGGGCTTTGCTCCTGGCTGGGTGCAGTATGGAGCCTCCAAAACCAACATAGCTATCTGTCTTTTGCCTATGGGTTAGGAGAGATCTCTTAAAAATAACAAGAATCCAAGAAGTAACAATTCAATGGCTGCAAGACAACCAAAAGAAATATAACTTAACAATAATACAGGTGAGTGAAAAAATAGTGGTCAACACCAATGACATTAAAAGTCTATTTACAGAAATAATTTCAGAAAAATTCCCAAGCATAGGAAAAGGAAATGACATTCAGGTAAGTGAGGCATACAGTGCTCTAGCTAGCCATAACCAAAATAAATCTACACCTAGACATACAATAATCAATATACCAGAAATTCAACACAAAACAGTATATTAAAAGCTGTTAGAGGGAGGAGCTAAAGATGGTTAATCAGTGACCAACAAAATACAAAGCCTCCTGGGGAAAAAAATCATATGGCAGAATAAAACATCTTGGAGAGATCAAGACATAGGGAGATGGATCCTCTTGAGACAGGAAGAAATTAAAATGAAAAAAGCTCATCAAACACGCAGTCTTGGGGCTACAATTGGAACAGCTAAAATTAGCAGACACGGCACTTTCTGCTGAGAGCTGCCCAAACTCGTTCCCACCACCACTCACAGGAGACACAGTCATGCTGAAATTGGAGGTTGGAGAATGGAGCCAGTGAAGGGGCCTTCATTAATCCATAGTCAGTACTGGGAATAAGATCCCACCCACAGGAAGGGTGTGACCAAATCGGCCACATGTTGGAATTGGGCAGGAGGAACCTGTACTAGGAACAACAGAGACTTCAGTTGGTTGCTCCCTCCCCAGAGCAGATTCATAGGATTTGCTTGGCCTGGGTCTAGCCCCTGGCCAGGACCCAATAAGCCATCCAAAACTGATTCCCTATACCTAGCACACACTAACCTGTTGAAGGTCCCTAAAGTTTGACTGGCCCAGTGGGGAGGGGCTAGCATATGCAGGCACTGCTTATACCTCAGTGACAAGAACAAACAGGAGAGGGCAGAAATCCCTCACCAGCATGCTGAGGAAGAAGCTAACACAAAAGGAAAGGGTCTGAGACCTCCGCTATACACCTGTATGGAAGAAACCAAAACTATGACAAGAGAGAGAAACAAGAAAAAGCCCCCAACCCAAAACTCTGAGAACACTGATTCAGGAGAGAAAAAAAAGAAAGAGACTGCTGGCAGTGAACATGCAGCAACAGATATGGCTTTAATGGACATTAAGAGATATCTTCAGGACTTGTAGACGAGCTCAAAACTGAAATATTAAATCAGGTAAAGCAAGATATAAATACATTAATAAAAGTAATGCTAAGCATCTTTCAGGAAGACACAGATGGAAGAAAGGAGGAACGCAAATAAAGGAGAGAAACATTTGATAAAGAATATAAAGAAAATATAGAATACATGAAGCAGATTAAAAGAGATTACCAGGAAATTAAAAACTGCATTGAAAGCTGGCAAAACTCCTTAAAAGAAACTAAGGAAAGACTATCACAACTTGAAGACAAAATTGCAATGTGTATCATGAAAGAAAAGATCTCTTAAAAGTAACAAGGAAACAGGCAGAAACCATACAAAAGCTAGAAGACAAGAGAATCAATAATTTAAGAATAAGAAATGTGAACAAAGAAGCAGGAATACAAACAGGTGAATTACAAAGGCTATTCATGGAAATAATTAAGGAAAACTTCCCAAGCATGGGAAAAAATATGATATTCAGTTATGTGAGGCATACAGAACTCCAGCCACATACAACCAAAATGGAGCTACACCCAGACATATAATAATCAAGATACCACAAATTCAATATAAAAACAGAATATTAAAAACCATCAGAGAAAAGAAACAGATCACCTATGAAGGAAAACCCGTCAAGTTCATGGCAGACTTCTTGACACAGACCATCAAATCAAGAAGAGCCTGGAGTGAAGTATTCCAAGCCCTGAAAGAAAATAACCTCCAGCCCAGATTGATGTGCCCTGCAAAACTGTCACTAGAAAGTAATGGAGAAACAAGTTGCTTCTATGACAAAGAAGAACTGGGTGAATTTGTGACTACATATCTAACCCTACAGTGAATACTGTAGGACATTCTAGAGAGAGAAATAAAATACCAGGGTTTTAGGAACAGTGGCAGAAAGGCCTCAATGAATGGAGCAGGCAGTAGAATGAAGGAGAAAAGTAGACAACCAATGGCAGAAAAATAGCATAGCAGAAATTAGGCAGAGAAGGATGGCTATAATCTCTAACACAGACAGCCTTGATACACTGTAATGTTAATAGTGTACCAGGATTTAAAAGCCACATTACTCACACAACCCTGCTTAGATGTATTATATTCTGTTTCAGTCATTCTACTTGTACTAGATTTGAGGGCACAGACAGTTATCCAGAAAATAGCAGGATATAGTACAGCAATCATCCTTAATTTCCTATTAACTTAATCTAAAGCTCTGTATAACCTACACTGTTTTACCATGACTAATTGTATTCGAATCTGGTTTGTTGGATCACTGTTTTGTATTGATAGATTTTATTCAAAGCTGTTATGTTGATAGCATGAAGTCTGAAACTATAGGCAACTACACTGAAAATCACAAGATTCCCTAGAATATCCACTCTGGTTTGATTATTACCTGCCTTTGAAGTTTTACACTGTCTATAATGTTTTAGTTTTACTAATATTGTTATGTACTGCTATATTCAATTATACTGCTATATTCAATTATGCCTGATGATATAGATAGTTATATTGAAGATAATAAGAGACAACACAGTAATTATTGTAGATCACCTTGTTCTGTGGTTTTATATGATATTTTGGTTTCATGTTTTTATAGGAATTTGTTTTGTTTTGTTTTGCTATATTTTGTTTTTCTCTCTAATACAGAAAGCATAGAAATATATGTAGAGACTCATGCATGTGTAGTTGTTTACAGTCTCACTGTTGGAATATCTACTTTGTATACTTTAATTTTGTAACTTTAACAACTATTTCTAGGAGGACACTATGTAATTTATCAACTGGTGATATCTTACTGTTTACCTTTTTTTGAAATTCTGTATTATCTCTACCCTTTACATTTTTTTCTCTTTAAATAAAATAAAAAGCTGTTAGAGAAAAGAAACAGTTCACTCATAAAGGAAAACCCATCAGAATCAAAACAGACTTATCAACATAGAAAATCAAATCAAGAATAGCTTGCAGTGAGGCATTTCAATCCCTGAAAGAAAACAACTTCCAACACAGACTGATACAATCAGCAAAACTATCTTTCAAAATTATGGATAAACAAGATACTTCTATGGCAAAGAATGACTGATGGAATACATGATCACCAAACCAACCCTAAAAAATTATTGAAGGGCATTCTAGAGAGAGATAAAAAAAAGTTCATGGTTCCAGGAACCAATGGCAGGAAAATAGCATGGCAGAGATGAGACAGTGCATGTTGGCCATAACCATTAATGTAGATGGCCTCAATTCACCAATAAAAAGAAACACAGGCAGAGTGGATCAGGAGACAAGGTCCACCAATATGCTTTGTACGAGAAACACATTTGACACAAAGGGGGTTTATAGACTGGAAGTCAAGGGAGAGCGAACAATGACAGGGAACCAAAAAGAAGTGCCAGTGGCTTGCTCACCAGCTGCAGACAGGCACTTTTATACAATGGGATGCCACTCAGTTATAGAGAAAGATAACCTTGAGGCTCTTGTAGATAAATGGATACATGTTGAGATTGTGCTCATGGGTGAAATGTTTCAGAGTCACATGGGTGATCATGGTGTTATCTCCTTAGTATAAAAACTAAAGGAGTAAATCCAGCAGTACTATTATTCTTGTTCATAGTGATTTTAATCTGTTTTGTTTTGTTTAATTTCAACATACATCAAGGTGTGGATAACTATTTTAAAGAGAATGAAAGACATTACTGCAGCCATTGCTGACTTCCTCATTGTCTGGTCTTGAAGACCTAAAATGCCTTCATCATCCTGTTCTGATCAGTTCTATACTATTTTGTTTTGTATGAATTCATTGTATGTGAAGATATGGACAACTATTTGGAAGAAAACAAGAGACAATATGATAGACAGTGAAGATCTCCGGTTGTCTTGCTGTGAAATCTGTGTCTACTTCATTGTTATCTTATGATCTGTTTTGTTATATTTAATTTTACCTTCTTTAAAAATAAAAATAAATAAATAAATAAATAAACTAAAGGAGTTAGTGGGATCCAAACGCACAGTACATAAGTAACTGAAATGCGAAGGCAGTGGCCATTGTTAATCTATTATCATGATTCAAAATCCACAGATTCATTGTTCTGTTCAATTTGGTTTTATTCTGTTTCAGTTTGTCCAATTTGATTATATATGATGGCAGGGACAGCTATTTCAAATATAACAAAATATATTACAGTAGCCATTTATTATTTCCTATTAGCTTATTTTGAATCCTTGCAATGTTTTCCTTGTTTTGTTTTGACTGATTTTATTCTATTGTCTTTTGTTTGATTGTTTCATATCTGATGGTATAGACAACTACTTGAAGATAACCAAGTGCATTGTGGTATCCACTGTGGTTTTACTACTATCTTGTTTGACATCCCATACTGTTTCCATTGCTTTGTTTTTGTTTTATTCGATACTATTTTGTTTCTTCATATGTCTGAAGGTATGGGCAATTCTTTTGAAGATAACAAGAGGCATTATCATAGCCATTATTGATTTCCTTGATTTTGTTTTAAAGTCATGTGCCACATTAGAAAAAATTGTGTTGTCTCCTTAGTATAAAAAACACTGACTCTTAGCTTCTTTGCAAATATCAAGTGTGCAATATCACTTTGGTAACCACAGTAAAGCAGAGCTGTAGTGAGGAAGTGGAGAGATGTCAGTCACAGGTCCAAATATAGATGCAGAAAGAATGAATAGCTAATTTTCAAAGATTTTAAAGAAATGCTTACATAGTAAATCATAAAAAACGATAAGGGAGCCAGGGCTGAAACCTTTGACAGAGTGTGCAAAAAGGGTCAGAAATATACAAATAAGTAAAAATAGTGACCTCGGATAAATGGAAATAGAAGGCAGATCAGCAACACAATCATCTACAAAGCTTCAATCTTTTCAGGAGCAGCTGCATGTAGTAAATAGATCACGTTTATTTAGTAAATTGTTAACATTTCCATATTGATCAGTATGTTCGTGTGGCAGGGGATGCTGCCTGGAGGAGCAGAATCCCATCTGGGTCTCTCAGAGGGCAGTGAGTACACAGCAGTGTCTCCTGTGGTGCAGGCACAGCAGTAGAGCATGTGCAGTGTGCATGCACTGGGATTCTTTGCTAATGGGTTTGCTGTGGCCTTGGTTAGAGATGTTGTACCCTGGGCCTCAACTGAAAGTTTCCATGCACCTGTCCCCGCTGTGCTATGGTGAGAAGGAGCTGGTCATCTTCCTGTGTGGGCAGCAGGCAGTGAACATTCACAGTGTGACCTGGAGCTGAGACAACCACATCCTGTCTGTTTACTAGCTTTTATTAGTTCCTACCTGCTGTCTTGCAGAAGAAACATCATGCCCCAAATTAGTCAGCCTCCCATGTCCTGTAAATCCTGGAAGGGAAGGCAGTATGGGTCATGGTGGAGAAGGTTTTCCTGAGACATCAGGTCCATGAGACCCTTAGGAGGCTGAGTTCATGCTTTGTTGGCCCCTAGGCCAATCAGACCAGGCACAGGCATGAAGGGCAGGGTCCACATGGGCACTGATCACCTCCTGAGTGTTTGTCTCTCCAGGATGTTGTGAGGTTGGATCCTGTGTGTCATGTGCTGTGTCTTCCCTGTCCCTGTTTATCGCTCAAACACGAAAGCCTTCCCTGGTTGGAGGTATGGAACATATGCAGGTGATATATAAAAGAATTTCCAGTGAATCCTCTGGCAGCTTACATGGAAGGTGTCCCAGTGTTGGAGGATCTCATTCTGTTCAGGAGCTGAAATGACTCTGCCTTATGCTAAGCCAGTCCTCTGTGATGCTCAGAGTCTGGTCTCTGGGATGACAAGGAATCACCCCTGTGAGGAGGAAGTGCCAGTGCTGGCAAATGAGACCCCTGAGAAGACCAGCAGATGCCTGCTCTTCTCTGGCCTGTCCATCATGTGGAGAAAAAGGGACTTTCCTGCTGCAGAATATGAGACGAACCACTGTGAAAGAATTATGATAACTAGTCCCACATTTGTGTTCCATTGTTTGAATCTGGGAAATGTTAGCCTATTCTCCCATAAAAAGAGTATTATTAATACAAAATATTTTAAAAAAACTTGGCTCAGGTTCAGTCAGCACTCTAAATGAAACTGCTGTTCTGGGAGACCTGTCGTGTCCATGCTGGGTTGAGCTGTACGTTGCCCAAACACCAGGCAACCCTGGGCATAGGGAGGCTTTGAGTTGGGGATAAACCTCTCAGGAATGTAACTGAAGAGACCACTGATAGCCACGTGGGGGAGAATGGCTCTACATCCCCTCCTTAAGTCTGGTCCCCTGCTCTCCCATGTGGTCATGACAATCTTTCTACCAGTTTGGATAAGCCCAGGTTTCCCTAGGGATGATGCCATCCTGTGTGATCAGCCAGGCTCACACAGTTTGGGACCCTGATTTCTGAGCTCTACGATGGATTTCTAGACAAGCTCACTGAGCACTCTTCTGTATCTGACACCACAACACAAAGAGGACCAAATTGTGGGTGTGACAGGAAATCTCTGACCTGACAGCCTCCCCACAGCTGCCAACCCATGAATCTTATGGTGCTGCCTTCAAGGGTGCAGTCTTGACTTCTTATCCCTTCCCTTCCTCTGATCAAGACTCTGCAGCCAAACACACACTGGAGGTGACAAAGATGTGAGACCACAGACCCCTCACAGTGGGGTTCACATGCTGCCCTGTGTACCCAGGACTGTGAGCCAAGCCCAGCATCATCCAGAACTCAGCACCCATCAAACCCATGCAGAGGCCAGGCCGCCCTATACTCTGAGCTCACAGAGCACCTCGGGCAAGGACCTGGGCTTCTCCTGGGCAGGTTTCCTCCACAATCATGATGCTCCTTCTCAAAACAGTTCCAGGGCCCAGGATTTAGCTCAGTGGCAAAAGCACAAGCCTGGAAAGCCTGAGTGCATGAGTTTGACCCAAGGTACTGCAACAAAAAATAAAAAAATAAAATAAAAACTGCTTTTTGGGCTGGGGATTTATCTCCACCATAAGCATAAGTGCCTTCCTTGCAAGCATGCGGTCATGAGATAAATCCCCGGTACCGATTGAAAAAAAAAAAAAAAAAAAAACAGCTCCAGATGAATCGGCACAGGGTGGGATCATGTTCCACTCTACAGAGGCCCTTAGCATTACTCAGGCTCATGTGACTCTATTAGTGATCTCAGATGTGCGCAGACCAGTCACACACAAGATCTTACTGCTGAGGCTACATTTTCTGAAACTTCTGTAATAACGCCTTAGTTCTTGGTGCAGATGTCCAGTCCGCTTTCTTGGAATTATCTAGTAAAGTTTCACCGTGATGAAGTGTCCTCCATATCTGAGCTATCAAAAAGGGCACTGCCTTGCCATAAATTTCACTTACATTAAAATTAGAATGAATGAAAAAAGCTAAACCTCATGCATTGCCCACATCTGCCAGAACCCAGGAGCTCACAGGGCACAGGGGAGTGGAATCTGTGATGCAGTAAAGCAGGAATTCAGCCCTGTTCCTTTGCTGCAACTTTTTCTCTACTCTAGGTCAATGGTGGGAATTGAGATTCACAAGTCCATTTTGTCAGGAGCTGGGTCTTGCACAGAGACTTACAGGTACAATATGTGAGGTGGATGGCAAAATACTTGGATTCTTGGCATCAGATAATAAGTAGAATCCCTCCTGCACTGTCTTACAACTCCTGCCCTACTGAAAATTGCTGGGATAGAGACTTTGCTCCAATGCAGAGGCTGTGAACCTCTCCTGGGCCAGGTGTCCTGTGGACCAGGGAGCCACAGCTGCTCTCTGCACTCCCTGTGCTCTGGAAGTGGCTTTCTGCTGACCACCCAAGGCTCCTTTCATCCTCCTTCTTCCCTGGAATCAGTGTCTGTACAGAACAAGCCCTGACACACTACTCTGAACTAGTTTTCTACATGTTTCAATTAGCACATGGTTTCCTGCTATTGAATTCCCTGTATTTCTCACTCATCTCCGTGTGGACACACAATTTCCCATGAGCACTTTTATCTCTCAACCTCAGTTTGGAGGTTCTGTGGACACTATGGTGTCTATGTCATTCAATGCACATGGTTTTCTTCCCATGGAATTCCCCGTATTTCTGGGCACTCAGTGTGGACACACAGTTTCCCTTCATCTCTCAGCCTCAGTGAGGAGGGTCTGTGGACACCACGGTGTCTGTCACCCTCGGTGCACAATTCACTGTTTAGGACTCCATCTCGCTGACCACTAATGCCTGGAACATCAGTGCTCTGAGGCCAAGGTTATTCCCATTCACCTGGGCTACATGTCCTCCAAGGATCCTGTCTATGGAGGATTTAGCAACACGTGCTGGGGAACTGCACTGATGTCCACCCCCGACCAAGGAAGACTGTTCAGACCCCAGTACTCTCTAACATGACCCAGTAACCCTTCTCTCCCTGGGGCAGTAGGGCAGTGGTGGCCCCTCTGCTGTCTGAAGCCTGTGGCTGAGGGGCGAACACTGGTCAGTGGGTGGAGAGGAGCCCACACACACAGTGAGCCTGCTGTGTGCAGGACAGCCACCCACGCTGCAGGGCACACACAGCCCACACTGCAGAGGACGGGGTGAGGAGGGACAGATAGACATCCACACCCTATCTCTCCCCAGACACTGCATGGAGCTGGGCCTGGGGCAGCTCACTTGGTGCTAAGAGGAAGCTGCACCAGCAACAAACACTCTCAGCTTTGCAGAACAGCACAACCAGCCTCTCAGAGGTACATTCTGTGGATTTTCTTTATCAAGAATGATTGAGAATAGATTACAAGTCAGGCTTTTAAAAAAACGTTGTAACTTTTCTGATCAGCATTTCCCCTGTGTACTCCAATGTGGCTGCAAACCATTGTACATGCAGAAAACATGTTAACCAACTGTCCACTGGTAGTTTTGTGCCTGTTATCTTCCTCCCTATAAGCACCTGACCTGAAATACCATGGTCAAATCTATTTGGGGGGGTGGTTCCCTGCACTGAGGGTTTCAGTGTTCTCTGTTGGTTCTTTCCTGAGTTTTGTAGCATATCGTTTTGATGCTCTGTGAGTTTTTTTTTTTCATAGATTTTCTGGGGAACTTTAAGTTCTTGGGAGACATGAGATGTTTAAATTTTAGTTGGGTAAAAGAAAACAGCTCCTCCAAAGAGTTAAAAAGCAGCCTTTGATGCACTTCCTGAGACAGTGCTTGTGTCTATCTGAAGCCTCCTGAGCATCACGTTTACCATCTCCGTTTCTGCCCGGGTTCTGATGCTCTATGCTCTCACCAGAACCCAGATAAACCACCCCGCCCCCGGCACTCTAGGCTGTCTCCTGCCTGCCCCTCCCCATTTTTCCAGATTCCACTCCTAGGCCAATTCCACAGCCACTCCCAGTGGTGCCCATAGCTCATGTGACTCCACTTCATTCCAAATCCCTCCTCCTGCTCCCACTTCAGGTTCACCTCCTGCTTCCCTGTGCTCTGGTCACAGGTCACCTCTGCCAGGGCC
>PVLA01018189.1:0-15189 GCA_004027455.1 Hydrochoerus hydrochaeris | reverse complement strand
CAGTTGTTAAACTGTCGTTTGAAAGAAATGCTTAGTATTAGCTGTTTTTAAAGCTCAATCCTTACAGACACTGAATAAAAACAAGTCTCACACTAATCCATAAAACTGTAAGTAAGAGAACACTGCAAAACTATTCATGAATCCAGTATTATAACAGAACATGGCAGTAGTACTATAATAAAAAAGAGAAAATTTGGGGAGAGTATTCCTGATGATCAGGAATCTTCAACATACCAACCAACTGAACCCCTGTGTAAATTGTTAATCTTAGATATCTGTTCATGAGATGGAAAGAAAACCCCTGAAGCATTTATGATGCAGATTTGGTGGTGGATAGTTGGGTACAGTTCACTTCACAGCAGGTGATGACCAAAGTTTCACTGTGAAAATTTATGAATCAAATTTCCCAGAGAAGTGAAGATGAACTTCTGATTTTCAAGTTCTCCTGAAAAGTTCAAATGGCTAATTTGGAGAAAAGAAGTGACATAGTATGTATTGATAACTCAATCTGTAGGTATTGGAATACAGATATACTGTGGCATGGAATGTATAGATCATAGTCTGTATGTTTCAATAATCTCAGAGAAATGCTATCAATGTACCATATGGGCATAACCTGCTGTATAAAGGAGATTATCTGTGGCCAAAAATTGACACACTACTTCAATATCCTGCCTGATATGATGGGAACCAGGTGGCTGATGCCTGTTGTGTATGTTATAACCTAATTTACTTTTTTTAAGTCTGCACATATGGAATCATAAAAAAAATGAGTTTTAGGGCAAACAGAAATGCAACTAACAATCCTGAGAGATGTTTATTTAGGTATGATTCATTGACTGAATATTGTTGATATTTTTCTTTTGGGAGGAAGGATATTTGTGGACTTACAGTGTATTTTGGATAGTGCACACCTGATTGTTAATCTTGCACAGAATTGATATTTTGACTGTAAACATTTTCTCAAATCACAGAAACCCACAAATGTCTAGATGATAACAAAATATCTGGCAGTTTAGTCAGTTCTGAGCTCAGTTTGCCAAAGATCCTATGTTTTGCTTCATAATCATGAAATGGCATGAAAGATGACAGATTGCTCAGAGTTAATGTCCAGTTCAAGCTCCATGGCCTGGAGGACCTGCCTTTATCCAGGACCCTAAGGGTGAGAGAGTCTCATAAATGCAGCCCCAAATTGTGGCTTTTCATTGATAGAAGCAGAAAGGACAGGGGAAGTTATGGGTGATCTGTTACATTATTGAAGTTAAAGCCAATCTAAACGATAAACTGAAGTGTGAGGAGAGGACCAGAAGATCCATTCCTTGAAGCAATGTGTTTTGATCCAATGTGATTTGTGGCCCTGTAAGTTATCTTTTAATCTCTAACCATGAATTCTGGGAGGTTTGGGGTGTGGTAACAAAAGTTTATTACCTCTGTGTATCCATCTCACACAGTCTTCCAGCCAGTGCTTTCTCAATCCTATAAGAACTTTTTATATTATTTTTGTAGTACTTAATGAATAATAAGTTCATGGATGCTAACCATGATAAAAAGACTTGCATACCTTCTGGAGACACTGGAAAGAGCTCTGTTACAGTAGACCATGTCATAATTTCTATATACTCCTCCAAGTTAAAAAAAATACACATTTTCCATATAATAGAATTTTTAATGCAACTCTAGAAATGAGGAAAAGATATAAAATTGGTAAATCCTAGTCTCATGTCTTGAAATAAATGTTCAAAATGTGTTAATTAATTTACTAATTACCTACTTCTTATACATACACACTTAATGACTATATAGAATTGGCATATATTAATTTTATTTTTGATTACCATGCAATAATTGTACCTATTAATGGGGTAAAATATGATATTACAAAACATACATAAAACATGCACTGATCTAGTCAGGTTAATTAGCAGTTCGCTCTATTTCAATTCTTTTTTGGGGGGTGTACCAGGGGTCAAACTCATGACCTTGTGCTTGCAAGGCAGGTGCTTATGCTGCTGAGCTAAATCCCCAGCCCTCCTTTTCAATTCTTTATTTCAAGTGTTTGAGCCTTTATGTATTGGATTCTCAAAATTTTTGGTTACTGTGAACTGTATTCATCTAGCTAGTCTGTAGAATATCAGAGTTACATATCTCCCCTGCTCCTTTGCCCTGAAATTTGCCCTTCTGTGTGTTCAGATTGATGTTTGTGAACTTCTACATATGAGAGTGAACAGCGTGTGGTATTCCCTCTGGGTTATTTTACTTAATGACTATATAGAATTGCTCCAATTCGCTCTGTGTTGTCAAGGATGAAGAGAAAAAAAAACTTTCATGCATTGGTTTTAATGCAGGTAATAAAAACCTATGTAAAATTTTGTTGAAAGATTTTGAAGTTTATTCTCAAAATGTACACACAGGACATATAATTTTAAAACACTAATTCCATACCTATTATCACTAATGTCTTACTTCTAGTGTGCTTATATAATTATGACCAGATTATACAGACTATCTCATGTTTTTAAGTGACAATATTTCATACATACATTTTAAAGACTTGTTCGTCCCCAAAATTATTACTTGTACAGACCAATTTATACCATTATCCTGATGCTCAAGTGAAGTTTTAAAAATAATCTCCTGACCCTAGGACAAGTAATTCATTTATTCAGAATGTCCTGAGTCTTATAAGAATACTTTTAAGTCAGGAAACTAAGAGACTCAATGAAAAGTTTGGAGGTTTCTATTTTTAAACAGATGTGGGAAGAAAAAGAATGACCCATGAAATGGTAGAGTAATGAAAAAACAGAGTTCTTGATTATTTGATTTTCTGTTTCTTTTCTCTTTCTTTATCTAAAGGCTAAAAGTTTATTTATGGAGTTCTTATAATTCACAGTGAATGCATGAAGAATAACAGGAATATGACTGAATTTATTTCACCTGTTCTCACACAGAATCTTACAATGCACAAAGTAATCTTCATGGTCTTTCTGGCTTGGCAAGTGGTAACTCTCTCTGGTAACCTGCTCATGATGGTCACCATTGTCAGCAGCCAGGCTTTGAGCTTGTCCATGTATTTCTTCCTCAGCCACGTTTTCTTAATAGACACAATTTATTCTTCTTCAGCTCTGAAGCTGATCATGGACTCCCTGGATGAGAAGGAAGTAATTTGCTTCAATGGCTCAGGTCTATGCAGAACAGATTTTTGGTGCTACAGTGATCATACTACGGATGGTAATGATTTATGACCGCTATGTGGCTATCTGCAAACATTCACACTACAAGACCATCATGAGCCGTAAGGTCTGCATTCACTTTGTGGGAGTGGCCTGGACTGGAGTATTTCTGCATGCAGCTATTCAAATCCTCTTTACCATGTGGATGCCCTTCTATGGCCCCAATGTCACAGACCATTTCATGTGACTTGTGCCCTTTGTTGAAACTCATCTGCATGGACACTCACACCCTTGTTCTGTTTGTTGCCACCAACAGTGGGTACAACTGCCTGTTCAACTTCTTCCTCTTGATGGTGCCCTATGGGATCATCTTGCATTCCCTAAAGAACTACAGTTTAGATGGGAGGGGTAAAGCCCTCTCCACCTGTGTGTCTCATATTACAGTAATTGTTATATCCTCTGTGCCCTGCATATTTGTGTATCTGTGCAGATTGACCATTCTGCCAATTGATAAATCTGTTGGTGTCTTTTATACCATGGTTACACCTATGTTAAACCCTTTAATCTACACTCTCAGAAATGCTGAGTTAAAGAGCACAATATGGAAGCTCTGGAGGAGAAAAGTCACTTGAGATAAGAGACAACTGAGGTCATTTAACATTAAAAAATGATGAGATTGATGAAATTTAGTCCAATTTGTTTGAGCCATAGACACAGACATCAATGGCAGTAAGGATTTAGGTAATACTTTCATATAGTTAATTAAGCACTGGACTTCAAACTAATACAAATAAAAAACATCTTATACTCTTGCTTTCATATGTTTTGCTTCGTAATCAATACATATTAAAAAATAAGTTAAAATTTAAAACCTATCCAAAAGCTAAAAAATATCAACTTAGCTTATTGCATTGATATTATAACAGTCATATTGTATAATACTGAGCAATTTTTACTACTGATGATTGAAAATAGCATGCTCAGTGAACTCTGGCCTCTACATAAATTCTTTCTTCTCTATTTTTCATCAATAATTGAGTGAAAAGTAAGAAATGATAGTGTTTATCTAGTGTCATAAAGACACTGTACAATTCAGAATCCAATGAGGATTGCAGAACTCTCCTGATTCAAACAGAGAATGTTTTAATGTGATTAATTACATCAGGTGAATATTGATAATGATATAAATAATGCTCTGCAGTTGAAAGATGGATATCTAAGACAGGTATGCAGTTTGAGGTTTGTTTCAACACCCAGACTGGGATTATAGTACTGTGCAAAAGTGTATTTTTTATCTGTTGAATGGTAAAGTTCATTTTGTTTTAGTTCACAGTAGCTGGAAAGAAATTGGTACATAAGAAAACTATCTGGCACTGGTAAACTGAGGACCTCACAGCTTTGGGTTATGGTGGGGTGGTGAGATGGTCTCAATGATAGGATGCTGTGGCTTTAATGTGCAGACAGGCTGGGGTGCTGCTGGAGCACAGATGACAGAAACCCTCACACCACAGTACACACTGGCAGAGCTAGGAGACTGATAGATGGGGCACTAATGGCATTCACTGGACATTGTCTACAGGGATGCCACTGAAATTTGGGGAGAAACTGTCCATGAAGGTGTCAGTGAAACTCCAAGCCAAGTGGCACCATAGGATATCTTGTCATATTCCTTCAAACACACATGGTGATGGAAATTACATAGTCCATGAGGGTTGTTGTACAGGGGTTGTAAGGAGAACAATTAAAATCAGGACATGGAATTTATAATATTATTGTATGATGCTCACCCAGAGTTTTAACACAAAGTGCAGCAAATCTATCCACAATTCCAAAGACAAAGAATATTCAGTCAAGGGCCTGAATCCCACAGCAATGTCCTGCATGAGACCAGATGAAGACCCAGAGCTCACGACAGTGCCTCCCACAAGTCCATCTGGAAGTATAGAGCCCACAAGAAGGACTCATGCAAATATTTTTATGGATATTTGTTGGGAAAGCCCAAAGGTCACTGGTGGAATCTAAAAAGTCTATGCCATCAGGGTGAAGGAACTGTGCTAGTATATTGAGGGTTCCATGCTGGAGCCAAGAAATCACCCTAAAAGCAAAGACCAGGTCTCTCCTGAAAAACACCTCAGCCATCCTCAGCGACACAGAGGCCCTGAGCTCCTCCAAAAATAAGAACAGTTGAGTACATGCCAGAAAGCCAGCGTGACAATGTTATCCTGGGGACTAAGCAGCAGACATCTTCCCCTCCAGAGCCAGGAAGCAATGCTGGATGTGAGGACGGAGCTTCTTCTGGAGAAACAACAGCTCAAGCAGCAACACGCTGGAAAAACCATGATGCCTCAGTGCCTCAAATCCTCCCTTCTCCTTCTCCATGGCTCTGTTTATGCTGGCAAATTTCCTCAGGTGAAACATCTATGCTCAACACCATATTGATTTGATTCCACTGGCATTGACAACCAGTTTTTAATCTATAACAAAGGTGAAAGTAGAAATGTTCAGATCAGAGAGGCTCATGCATTGTGGTTTAGTGACAAAGATAAACATAGTGACAGACCCATTGCCGAGGAGAAATGTTGCCAAAACCCAGTTTCACTAAAAAAGACCATGCACTGAACAATGGATTTGACCTTGGGAAGCCATGAATTGATAATTGATATTTTATCTTTAATTTTTCCAAAATAATTTCCAGGAAAATATAGCTCACTGTAGTGTGATTCAGTCACATTTTGTGTTTGTAATAAAACAGTGACATAACCTGAGACAGAACTCACTACCCGATACGCTTCAGATTATCCTATTATTACACAGCTCTAAGTAAAAGTTGTATTTGTTGATAATATTGTTTTAGGTGAATTTTTTTATATCATAAAGCCAAAAAGTGAAAAAAACAATCCTAATTTTTGAAAGATTCTACATAACATAATTTATAGTATTTTCATTTCTATCTACATTTCTATCCTTTCACTGAAGATATGTGGGACATGAACAATTACTTGGCAGTAGATTTGTGGAACAGATTTACACATTACTGTCAGGTAAAGTTTTCATTAACTTTCAGGTTCATTTAGTGTACCTGTGAAGGGCTTGATCTCTGCTCCTTAATAAAATAGGTTGTTCCATCTCTGGGAGTTAGACTTGCAACCAGAATTAAAGCTGAGGTTAAATATGAATGTGCATGAGTGACCCAAGGTAAATGGAATTTCTATCTTGCAGAAAAGTGAGATACACTTTAAGTGAACAGTACAGATAACCTGACACCAGATATATGACAAATTTTAGAGGGCTGAGTAGACAATTGAGACTATAGGATTTGGTGTATACAACTCTAATGTCATCCAACTCATTCTATGGTTATGCAGAAACTAATACAGATGTGCAGACAGCTTGTATAGAATGGAAGTCATGAACTTGGTGATGTCTGTTAAATTAAATACAAGCACATATGTTCTTCATTGAACATGTCCCAATGGTCAGTGATATTATCATTAGGTAAATGACCTTAATAAAGGATAATCGTCATGCATACTACACTTCACATATTCTGTTCACTTACCTTATTCCCCATGTCATATTTTACATGACAAGTTTGAATCTCATAACAAAACACAAAGAGCTGTTTTTTTACCAGTGAAATTCACTCTCTCCTCCCTGCTATGTGCCTGTGTTCCTCGCATCACCATGCTTCCACCTCAAGCTCATTTCAGCAAGTTTCTATGAATCACTTAATATTAGATATTGCCATGAACTGTTGCAGTTCATGTGCAAAATTGGGATCAAATTTTCATGAGTTTGGAATTGTGGAGATATTTTTCACAACAATTCATGTATTTACAATAAAAACAAGTATATATAATAATTGCATCATACATATTGCATTTCAATGTTATCAAAGTTGAGATAATATTAACAAAATTGTATAAAGTGTACTAGTTGATGATTTAACATGTATATAGAGTGTGAAGTGTTTGCCACAATCCAGCTAACATCCAACAATTCATACAGTTACATTTCATCCCCTGAGATTTAAAATTAATTATCTTAGGACATTTCAAATGCAGTGTATGTTATTATTGACTAAATTCATAAAGTTTGCACTACATTCTCTAAAATGCATTCCTCTTTAGGAAGTGAAACTTTACAGCTTTTGGCTAACATTCCCATGCTTAGCAGCCACCTTTCTGCTCCTAAGCATGGGAATTTTTAGTTTCCCAGAGAAATGAAATCTTGCAACTTTTGTCTTATAGCACACTTCTCATTTCAGTTAGAAGATTGTCCTCTAGGTTCATTTTGTTGTTGCAAATCCCAAGATCTTTTCTTTACAAATGCTGGATAGTGTGTTTGTGTGTGTGTGTGTGTGTGTGTGTGTGTGTGTGTGTGTGTGTGTTGAATTTTCTCTATGAATTTATCTATCAATGGACACAGGCTGAGTCCTTGACTTGACTATTTTGATTAATGTTGGAATACAAGTTAGGGCACAGATGTTGCTATCATTCTTTGTATATCCAGCATACACAGGGAATGCTAGAACAGATTGTACCCCTATTTTTAATTTGGGGGTGATTTATATATCACTTTTCATAATTATTGCACACATTTACATACTAAATGTTTTCAAGTATTCATTGCTTCTATATCCTTACTGTCATTTATTGCTGCTTAAGACTTACTTTCTTCTTCATAATGGCCATTCTACAAAGTAAGTGATAACATCTCCTTGTGGCTTTATTTCCATTTCCTGGATTATTAGTCTTATGGAACACTTTACCTTCAACCTGAGACACTTTCATGAGTTCTTATGAGACATGTTCAGAGCCTTTGCTCATTTTTGAATTGTGATTATTTTGTGTTTGATTTTTTTGAGTTTTTTGAATTTCTTACATGTTTATATATCAATCTTTCATTTGTTGTAGGGTTTGCAAGTATTTTCCCCCATTCTGCAATTTATCTTTTCACTCTTCTTGTTTTCTTTCTTGGGCAAAAACTTTTTAGTTTGATCCAATCTTATTTGTTGATGTTCTCTTCTTGCAGTTTTATAGCTTTATTAAGACCATTGTCCAAAGTTAATTTTTGTGTACAGCATAAAAAAAGTGAATTTTGTTCTTCTTTATGTGGATGTCTAGTTTTTCCAGTATGATTTAATGAAGAGACTACTACGTCTTCATTGTGATTTTTTGGTTTCTTTGTGATCACATATCTAGTTTATATCTGAATTTTGAATCCCATTGAATTTTATTTATGCTAGTAAGATGCAGCTTGTGTTACTAAAGCTTTGCAATATGTTTTTAAAGAAGGGTCAGCTTCTTAGAGCTTTATCATTTTGCTCATTTTTGTTTTGACTTACTGTGTTTTTATGTGTCCCATATAAATTTTTGTATTTTTTTAGTAGTGTGAAAAATTACATTAGAATTTTGACAGATTGTTTTCTTTAGTAAGGTTAATTTAGCAATATTAATTTTTAAACCACTAAAGAGGTGTATTTTAATTCATTTTTGTGTTGTTAAATTTACTTCATAATATTTTCACAGTTTCCAGTATACAGATTTGTCTATCTTTTGCCTCCTTGTTCAAATATGTTCCTAGTTGTTTTACATTATTTTAAAGATGATGATTTTTAAAAGACTGTTTTGGGAGTATGTAAATACTAGTTATTTTTAGGATGATTTTATAACCTGCAAATTTATTTATCAATTGACAAAATTTTATGCTTAATTGTTTATCAGTCCTAACAGATTTTCAGTAAAGTAGTTTGGATTTTCTAAGACCACGTCATAAGCAAATAAGGACAATTTCTCCTCTTTGCATTCTATGTGAGCATTTATACTTCTGTTTCTTGCCTAGTTTTTGCAGCCAGGAATTCAACTGCTATGTGGAATAGAAACAACAGGATGCCACATTCTAGTTTCCCTTCCAGTTTTAGAGGAAATGATTTTGCACTTCTTCTTTGAGGACTACACTGGCTGTATTTCACAAACACCACCTTATTGTGTTGAGGTGCATTCCTTTATGACATTGAACTGTCCTTTTACTTAGTCTTTACTCTGTATGATGGATGAGCAGCATACAGTGGGTGATGTAAGCAACACCAAATAGATCTAAAGATTACAAAGAAATTTGGAATCATGGTTTTGTCTTTATTTCTCATCCATCATCATATAAATGACCTCTTGGTTTTATTTTCTTATAGTAGGTAAATATTATGATGTTTCAATACACAAATTACCATCTATTTTTATGTAAAAACAAAGATTAATTAATTAATGAAAAATGATCAAGTTTTTCAAATGTGAGGAATTAACAGATACAAAGATCAGCACAGTCAATTACATAATGAATACCAGTTATTACAATTTTCTCATCTTTTTCTGATAATTGCCTGGATTGATACATAGAAAAATGTGTTATCTGGGGAATAAGCCAAGTTCTGGTTAAGTCTTGTTCATATTAAATATCAAGACTTTGGTATTTCCAATTTCTATCACTTCTCTCATCTAGAAAATAGAATAACAGAAGTGTCAACTTCTTTGGATTGTTATATAGAGACTGGCTCAAAGTGCTACCATACATTATTATCTCTTTATTTTATATTAGTTGAAACCTTATGAAATCCTATTTAACAATGAAGCTAATGTGACTGAGCTTCAATTTTGTAGTTTCCTTTTTACCCATTGATTAAACTGTTTCTAATTTTTTTATTTTCCCTAATACACATCTGCAACTCATAATGATTACAATCAACATGAACTACACATACACATTATACTATAATTCTTCTGTTATCTTCTTCTGCTGTCTTATCTTTCACAACCCTCCATTATTTTCCTTCCCATTTACAAAGTATCTATAAAAGGCAACAGAGAGACAGATCCTGGGGTTTCTGAAAAAGGAAAAGACAGGCAATGGATTAAATTTGCCTTTCTTTGCACCTTTATTTTCTCTCCACAATATAGGCTCTATAAATCAATCACATGACTCATTTTTTTAAATCTAATTAGTATGTTGCACTGAAATTCCACAAAACGTTCTTTTGATTTTTAATTTACTTGAGTTAGTGTTGGGCTCTAGATACATTTACTTGTATTTTAAAGAACTTTCCTACTACAAATGTCCTGATGATAGTCTTCATCCGAGAATTTTATCATTGAGTAAAGTAGATGCTGGTTTCATGTACACAAACATGCAGGGAACAGAATATAATACAACCAATTTAATGCATGGGGTACATGTGCAGATACCTTTGCTCCTACCTTCCAAACTGTGTGTCCTTAGGTAACACAGTATAACAACATAAGAGACCAGCATCAGGGAGAAGTTCAATAGACAGATGAAGCCAATGTTACCAACAATGAATAGTCTTGGAGTGAGTGCATCAGTGCAGGGCAAGTTGATCAAAAGTTTCAGATAATACATTAAGTGATCGATGATATTCGAGTCACAGAAGGGCAATCAGAAGATGAAGAGAATCTGTATAGTTCCGTGAAGGAATCCTCCTACCCATGACACTCCCAGTAGCAGGCTGCACATTTTCAGCTTTGCAATGCTTGTGTAGTGCAAAGGATTGAAGATGATCATATAGCAGTGATAGGCCATCACACTCAGCAGTACGACCTCAATACATCCAAAGAAATGTTCTCCAAAAACTTAGATCATGCATCCATTGAACAGCATGGTCTTCTTTTTTGTGGAGTGAATCTACAATCAGTTTAGGAGTACTGACAGAAGAGTAGCAGGTATCAGTGAAAGAGAGATCAGTCAAGAAAAAGTACATGCAGGACCCCAACAATGGACTGGCAGTGATGGCGATCACATTGAGCACATTTACTGCCATACATATGTAGATGGTTTACAACGTAGAAAATAGTATTTTCTGTATATTTAGATTGCCTGTAAGCCTCAGTAGAAAAACTCTGTCTCATTTTTCCTGTTTTCCATTTATTTCATGCGATGGCTAATTAAGTTACCTGAGAAAATTAACGCAACTGTGAATGAGTCAGTTAAGTTTTTCCATTTTAAAAAGTAATGAAAGTTTTTAATTTATCAAGCTAGAAATTCTTCCTTTTTCCTCTTCTTGGGATAGAGTATTGATACATATTTCAGGTTGGTTTTGAAGTCACATGCCAGCCTTAACACACGGTGAAATTTTTGCCTCAGCTTTCCATGAGCTGGAATTACAGGCACATGCAACAAACTGTGAATAATTAGGAGGCTTTTCTTTGCATGGAAAGAAGATTATTGATTCTTTAAGATCACCTGAAATGTCTTCTAGATAAATGCTCTTTTAACAGTGTGCATGTAAGGAGCTTTTGTCAACACAAGGAACAGAGGCCATGTGTGTACATGTAACTATCTGAGATCTGTGCAAGTAGTAGATTGTGTGCTCATAATACCTAAGCCTGAAAATGTAGGATAATGAGGCATATAGAGATCATGGATGCCAAAATTGTTCTCTGTCTCTTTAAAAATGCAACACCTTTCAGGGGTAAGAGATAATAGGAATGGAAAGAGAAACTTAAAGCAACAAAATCCTTAGATATCATCCAAGCAAATGTTTTCATATGCCTGAGTGAGGAAGTTTGAGGTTAGCTTAGTGAGAAGAAGGTGGAAACTGAAATTTAGGCTACTTAGAGTAGTTGACATTAGTATGAGGGCATTCTTGATAGGAATACAAAAGGTATAAGGCAATTACAGAAGAATTTATCATGCTCATTGTTAAATCTAATTACAAGTGCTAATAATACATACTTTTATATTATCAACTGTTGCACTCATGATACAACTCCTAGTTATATGCATGCAAGGTCCCATCCAAAACTTACAATGATCTACATAGTTAATATTACTTAATATATTTTGTAAATGAGTCAAAACTGAACAGCTTAAAGTTAGTAGACCTAATAACCAAGACAATGTTATAGAACACTACTAATCACTTAGTGTATTTTCTCAGAGATATTTCTTGGCTTACCTCTGACTGCAACATTAGGAAAAGGTTGCTACTATGATTCTATACTGATTTCACACATTCAAAAATAGAAGATCACAAGTTCACCATTCTGTATAATTCAAGTAGGCAATCAAGGGTGGAGCCAGTGTTAATTTTCAGCTTTTTAATTTTTTTAAAATTTCATATTCTTGCACTATACTCCATATAGTTATAATATATAAGTTTGAACTAGTAATTTTCTTTTAATATGATCAGGAGAATTATAGTTCTAATGCTACCCCAGAGGCAAAATTGAATGGAACCTTTTCATTAGTGTGTACACATACACATAATGACATCCTGGAACACCCAAATTTAAAAAAAAATGTGGCTTGTGTTCAGAGAAAAATCTCCTGTATTGATGCCTCTCAGAGCTCCACTTATTCTAAGACTATTGAAAAACTCAGGTTTGCAGACTCTTCTCCAAAATACCATAAAAAACAAATTATGGTAGTAATAAATTGGACTCCAAAACTAAATAGGAATCTTATTTTTCTATTTGAAATTTATTGTGTCTTGGCATGATACATCTTTTCTTACTCATCTATGACATGAAAATAAAAATATAATTCTTAAAACCATTATGAATGTTGAAAGAAGAAATACATATTAAAAGCATTCACCACAGGAGTGTAAACACATACAGGACTTGCATTTATTTTTATGAGCCTATACTAAGACAAACAAAGAACTGCTAAGGGAAAATAATGAAGAAATACCTAATCAACCACTATGATTACAAACTGTCATCTTTGATACCACACCCAAAGAGGCTACAGGAACTGCTGTTGTCCACAGTAGCTGACTTCTGGGAAGTTTCTTCATATTTGTATGTGAACTACACCACCAGAAGAATTATGCTATTTAATATCTCTATTTGAGGGTTTTGAGTATATGAAGTGCATTTCAATTTGTACTGAAGAGTTGCCTCGACTATTAAGAAGAGGTCTCACTGGAAATTAAATGTAGCTAATTTCAGATGTTGGATGCTATAAATTGTTTAATTCTATGAACCTCCAAGATGTCTATTGTCAAGTCTTGTGAGTTGTACTTACCATTTATACTTCATAGAACTAGGATTAGAAAAAAGTTTCCATTATTATATTTGAAGTGTTGAAAAATAACTATTAACATATAAGGAATATAATACTTTTAAAAACATCAGCACTATTGAAAAGCTTACTGTAGTTCTATTGGGTGATTTCAATGATTTTTAAAATTTATTTTAAAGAGAATAAAATAGAATAAAACCAAACAAAACTAACCAGTGTAACAGATGTAGGCCTAAAAACATTATGAAATCTATAATATTTACCATAATGCTTTTTAATGTCATCAAAGTAGCTTCAGATCATTTTGGATGTAGTAAAAATCAAACAGAATAGAGTAGAATAGAATAGAATAGAATAGAGTAGAATAGAATCAATAAAACAAGACAGTGAATGCAATAAATTACTTCAAACCAATAGAATATTCAAAATTTATTCCATAATATATCTTGCTATTTTTGAAATAGCTGTTCCTGTCATCAGATTTGACATCAAACAAAAGAAAAGAGATCAGACCACTGGCCCTATACCTGCAATGCTAGTGGAACACCAATGCACTGCAGACATCCAAATGCATTCCACCTTGATAGCTATAATCACAACCTATGTTTCTCTGGATAAGCTGGTCCCTTAAAGTGGGGGTGGGGTGAGGGTTGTTTAATGATGCTTCTTGTTTGCCTGTCTGCAGGCTGAAAGAGGCTAGTGTCTGGGTTTCCAGTCTGGTGGGAGTTGGCATATGATGTTGGTTCACAGACTGGATTTTCTCACTGATGTGTCCTTTATTCCCTTTACACCCAGTCAGTGAATATTGCTGACTCACAGGGAAATATAAGGGTCTGGCTGTTCTAGTCTGGTGGGGTCCACACAAGATTTGAATGATGTTTTGAAATCTTCACATTTCATCTCAACTCCATGCTGCCCTCCTCTTGGACTAGGTAAACTTAAATATGACTGATACATTGCACTTAGGAAAAAATAATTCAGATAATTTGATATCAAATCAACAATTGTTGAAAACTGTAACCCTAGATCTTCTTTTTTATAATTGAGACCAAAAACATTTCAGAGAAAAGCTAAGGCTTGCAGTTTTAATGTATTTACATGAAATATTGTAGAGAAATGATATTCTGTGCAAAGTCCTGATTTTCTTTGGGTCAAACTGGAAGCACGGATGAAATAAATTTCCATGATTCACTCTACTCATGATTAATCTTGAGTCTGGGGATACTAACAAAAGTTATTCATCGTGTACTGAATATATATTTATAGCAGTTTATAAAAAAATTCAGGAAACTTGTTTTATAGCTGCTGGTAACCCTCCCAGGCATTAACCATCTCATTTAATAGAAAATCTTTGTTTTAGAAGCAGATGTTCTGGAAAGACAAATTTTGAAAAAATATATTTCAATGAAGAATTGTATTCCCTACTCTCAGAACATGAGTACATGAATTCCCTTTTTCCCTATGACCTTGTGTTGTTAAAAAAAAAATGAATGCCGTGTGAATATTAAAATGGGGATTTCTGTTCCAATTCCACAGTTGAACAATGTTTAAGAAGGAGTTTCTGTTTTCTTATCAACATTAAAGCTTTTCTAGAAGTGCCCTATCTATCATTTGAAATCTAGTGCATGTAGGACATAAAAAAATGCCAATTGTTGTAAAGTATGTGACTACAAAATATTGTGTTTTCCTTCACCACCCTTGTTTACTGAGATTTAGTTGACAAATGGAACTTTTCTATACTTAAGATATACTACTCAGTGTTTGATATGTACATGCAGTGTAAAATCATATTCACAAGAGAGTTTATTAATATGTCTATCCCCTTACCTAGTTAATGCTGTTATATTTTGGTGTTAATAAACTTATATCTACCTTTCCAAATTTCATCTCAAAATCATTAAATACAGTACCTTGCAGTGATACAAGTATACCCTTGCATATAAGAGCACAACTCATACTAGCTAAATGTTAAAGGAAGTTT
>PVLA01018188.1:0-15188 GCA_004027455.1 Hydrochoerus hydrochaeris | reverse complement strand
ATGAAAGAGCTCATGGAGGAGGATTTACAAAATTCCTGTGAGACAACTGCCCTGAGACACTGGACAGGCAGCCAGAGACGGGCAACTAGGACACATATGTTATGCCACTGGCCGCCTAAGACAGGCACAGGACCAATTGCTGTCCTGCAGGCCCATGACGGGTAAGGCCTGGTTGGGTTCATATGAAGAGTCCTTGACCCAAGACAGGCGCTGTCTTACAGGCAGCCAGAGACGGGCAACTAGGACACATATGTTATGCCACCGGCCACCTAAGACAGGCACAGGACCAATTGCTGTCCTGCAGGCCCATGACGGGTAAGGCCTGGTTGGGTTCATATGAAGAGTCCTTAACCCAAGACAGGCGCTGTCCTCACAGGGCCTGCCATACTCTTATAAAGTGATAAGGGAGGAGATGTAGGGGGCAGCGTGATAGCTTCACAGCTGCAGCTCCATCTCTCCCTCCTGTGGGCATCCGGTGAGTCTGCTTACATTTCCCAAGCTAATTAAGTAACAAGATTAAAGTGTAACAAAGGTGAAAAAAGTTAATTAACACATATTGTTTAAGATTATCCCTGCCTGGCCCTAAACCTGGGACGCTTCCTGCTTGGGGTTTAAGTTACTGCCAAAAGTTAGCAAATATATATTCCAGCTTCTGAAAAATAAAATAGATTCAGATTCACTCACAGATGGGTGTGCAGTGTCTTCTGTCTCTCACTCGCCGACTCCCTGACCACCTTTGGGACCCCTGAGCCCTGCCGCAGCTGGACTCCAGCACCCAAACCACAAACTAAAAGGAAACATCTTACTAGAATGTCTAAAATGTGTTTTAATTCTGAACTTGATTAACGATAACCTTTCAAATGAGTAAATATTGAAAATTTTGGGTATTTTAGGCACATATCTGAAGAAACCTTTTTATTTTTTATTGCTCATAAATGAGTAATAGATGACAATACAAATAAGTACCAAACAGGTGAGTTGATGTAGAAAGGGAAATCTGTATTCAATGACTATAAATTTAAGATTTCTAACATCTTGCCAAGACATTTCCATGTTATCCAGCATGGGGTTCACCTACTATGTCAGTCACACACTAAGAGTGTCAGATTCCTTTGCTAAAAATATTCCCATTCATATCATATTGGCAGACAATACAAAAAAATCTCTCCAGTAAAATGACCAAGTTTTATGGGATTTAATATAAACAGAAAGGATGTGTAATATTTGAATAATCTTGAACACTAATTAAGCCTCAATTTTTTCATCATTAAAATGATATTTCTAATACAGGTCCACGATCTGCTCTGCAATTCAAAAATAAGACAAAAACAGAAAGCACTCTGAAACCCAAAAGTATTTTGCACCTTTGGCACCTGGACTATTTGGCAACGTAACCTACCATGAACAAACACGGGGCCTGTTTCTTCAGCACTCAGATGTATCCATCACACATGACTCTGTTATTTGCTGACATTTTGTGACTTGAGAAGAAGCTATATTGTAAAATGTCCAAGAGAGTTAAAACTATACCTATGAGTAACAGTGAGAGGAAGAAAAGGAAGCATTTGTCTTTGTCTATAGCTCAGAAAGTGGAGCTACTACAGAAGCTTGATGCTGGTGTGTCTGTGAGACATCTGACTGAAGAGTATGGTGTGGGAACCACCACCATATATGACTTAAAGAAACAGAAAGACAAGTTGCTGAAATTTTACAGTGACAGTGATAACCAAGAGCTAATGAAAAATAGAAAAACATTGCACAGGGCCAAAAATGAAGATCTTGACCGTGTGTTGATTGAATGGATTCGGCAACAAAGAAGTAAAGATATGCCACTAACTGGTTTATTGGTCATGAAACAAGCCAGAATATACCATGAGGAACTGAACATTGAAAGTGAATGTGAGTATTCTGAAGGCTGGCTACAGAAATTTAAAAAGCGTCATGGTATCAAATATCTTAAAATGTGTGGAGAAAAAGCTTCTGATCATGAAACTACTGAAAATTACATTGATGAATTTGCTAAGATAATATCTGACGAAAACCTTAGCCCTGAACAAATTTACAATGCCGACGAAACAGCACTGTACTGGTGTTATGTTCCTAGAAAAACCTTAACAATGGCTAATGAAAGGTTACCAACAGACCTCAAGGATGCCAAACAAAGATTAACTGTTCTTGGGTGTGCTAATGCTGCAGGCACACATAAAATAAAATTGGCAGTGATAGGAAAAAGCCTAAATCCAAAGTGTTTAAAAGATGTGAACAGTTTGCCTGTGCATTATTATGCGAACAAGAAAGCATCAGTAACGAGAGAAATCTTTTCGGACTGGCTCAATAAGCACTTTGTGCCTGCAGCACGAGCTCATTGCAAGCAAGCTGGACTGGAAAACAATTGCAAAATTTTACTGTTTTTAGACAACTGTTCTGCACATCCCCCTCCAGAACTTCTTGTGAAAAGTAATGTTTTCAGCATTTACCTTCCTCCTAATGTGACATCTATAATACAGCCATGTGACCAAGGAATTTTACGCTCCATGAAGAGCAAGTATAAACATTATTTTTTAAACAGCATGCTTGCTTCAGTTAACAGAGGCCTGAAAATCCAGGATTTCCTTAAAGAGTTTAGTCTTAAGGATGCCATCTATGCAGTTGCTAATGCTTGGAATGATGTTGATAAGTCAACATTAACAAATGCTTGGCACAGACTTTGGGCTACAATGATGTTTGAAAATGACCTTGCTGATGAAGATTTTGAAGGGTATAAGGACTCCAGTGAGAAGGTGATGATATCAAAACTCATTACTTATGCCAAAAGTTTATCAGCCGAAAGTGTAAATAAGTTAGAAGAAGCTGACATTGAAGAAATACTGAACATTGATAATGATGCACCTGTTGTGCATCCTTTGAGTGAGGGGGAAATTGCTAAGATGGGCCAAGGGACAGAGCAGTATGAAGACAGCAGCAGTAATGTTGATGACATTGTGAACACAGATAAAAAAGTCCCTGTAGATGATATGGTGGAAATGTGTGACCAGTTAATTGCTGGCCTTGAACGTTGTGCATTTATCAGTAAACAAGAGATCTTGGTAATTTATGCAATTAAAGAGAAACTGCTTAGACAAAAACCTGTGTTGTTAAGGAGACAAATGACACTGGGGAAAGTTCTAAAAGGCTCACTGTAGTAATGCCTCTTCATTACTTGAGAAGACTTCTGGTTCACCTATATATGTTTAGCTTCAACCTAGTTTTGTAAACAAGGATAATATTAATATAACCATACCTCCAAGATTCTCAAGCAACCAGAATTGATGAACATTTGTTGCATGTGTATGTATTGTGAGTTGTTTTCATCAGCAATTTTTTACATAAAAATTTCCTCAAAAATGAGACTTTATTAAAGTAGTAGAAGAAATAAGAAACTTCAAGTATATTTGGTCTATGTTTATATTATTTCATTTAATAATAAATGTATATCAATAATTTCACTTACCGATAAATCTACTGATTTATGTAAATAAATTGTAGCATTATGTCTGATCTTTATTCCTCTTATTGTTAATTATTATACATTTCTTTCCAAAAATACTAATGTGTGTCACTACAAGGTACAATCTCATACCCATTCTGGAGTATTATAAACTACATATTTATTACATTCCAAAGAATTCCAATTCTTTTCAAAAGTTTAAAAAATTCTCTGAAAACATACTTAGTCCCCCAAAGTTTGGAGAAAAGATTGTGAACCTATAATACTTACCTTAGAAATTTGTTTTGCAGATCTAACGAGACAACAAATGCAAAGTAGTACTGAGCAAAAAGTAAATACTCTTTGTGTATAGTTACTATTACTATTATTTCACTACTGATTTAAAACTTAGGGCAAGATCTTTCTGATGCTGAAGATAATAATATCAACCTAACACTGATACAAAGATAAGCAATCTTCAAATTTTATCATCCTAAGAGCTGCTTTGAAAATGTGCACATAATAAATAATTCATAGTTTAGTATCTCCTAAATTTTTAACCAAGAGATAGAGACATTTCCTAAATCAGAAGATACAAAATAGTATGCCACATTAAGTTACATTGAAACCTATAGTTAGGCTTTCATCAAAGAAATGCAGTTGTTTATCTGTCCACTCACCAGTTCCTCAACTTTCTCTGCTACAAATATCACATAAGTCATTTCATATTCCTTGTAATCTAGAATTCCTACTATCTTAAGTCCTTAAACATAGCTAAATAAACAAATTGATAATTGTTTTATAAATAAGGCTATTGTTAGCCTCATGAATTTAAATTGGTTCCCTATAAGCTCATCTTTGTTTTGGTTTTAACTATCTGGTGTGTTTACAGTAAGCCATATGGGGCAGAAACCATATACTCATTCCTGTTCACTCTGTCTTCGCTATTTATTTATTTATTTATTTATTTATTTATTTATTTTGGTATCAGGGATTGAACTCATGACTACCCTCTTGCAAGGCAGGCACTTATGCTGCTGAGCTAAATCCCCAGCCCCTTCACTATCTATAACAGCAGACATAAACATGAAACAGAATACACATGCATTTAAAGACCAAATTGTATTCACAGGCTTTTTTGGTCGGATTATTTGTAATTAATACCATATTGTGAGGTTTTTTTTTCATATCAGTCCTGTTTGATCTGATAAAAACCAGATCTCTGCACTGCGTCCAACTTATCCTCTTTCTGAGCCTTCTTACTTACAGATGCAGGATTGAATATTGTTCTTGCAGCTCCTCCATAAGACTAGCCTTCTGTATTATTCCCTCTATCCCTCTATCATAATTGTCCCTCTTGTTTCTCATTAGTTTATGCTCCAGGTGTCTGCTAGCTAGTCTCACCATCATGTGACTTCATAGGTGATCTAACAAGTGATAAGCTCGCTTTCTCTACTCTGTACTGTTCTACAATCAGGGTGAGCTGAAGTTGGACAGAAAGAGGCATGATATGAAAGGAGGAATCCCAGGAGGGAGGAAAGCAACATTACTCCGTCTTGGTAAGTAGGAATTTTAGGGTAGTCCTCAGTATTATTCTTTCCAATCTCGTAGATAAAGCCAACTGCCAACTATTGGAGATGCCTGGAATTACTGTGCTGCCCTAGAAATCTCAGCCAGGCAGTGGTTAAAAGTCTGCTCTATTGATATTAAAATTAAAATGAACAAGAAACCAGGCGATACTAATTGTGTGTGTGTGTGTGTGTGTGTGTGTGTGTGCTAAGAATCAAACTCACAACCTTGCGTTTGCCAAGCAGACATTTACACCACTGAGCTAAACCCTTGGCCGCATATACTAAATGTGGTATTGTGAACTATATTCTACTAACTGATCTTATATAATTCTTGAACCTATTTACTATGTAATACCAGGTTTTTGTCTATACTTTCTACAAAATTCTAATGATGCTTTTCCTCCCCCAAATAGTATGCTTTATGTCACTTGGGGATAAGTGTTATCTGGAGTGTGAATTCTAGTTGATAGGTAATAGCTGCCTGAATACAATTTGAGAATTTGAAGCCATGTCCAGGCTTAATCGGTGTGTGGTAAATATCTGTTAATGTCTGCCTTTGGTGCATAAAGTATAATAGAAATGGAAAAACAGATTCTATCTATCCCCGATGGAGGCCTTATAGTTTTTCTACTCATCTTTGCTTCAGACCCGCTGCTGCTGATGAAGTAGTTTATTTTACAGGTGATATATCATTACCTTGTATCCAGTGTTGCACCAGACAGCACCTCTTTTTCTCTACACACACAAACAGCAGCAATTTTTTTTTTTTTTTTGGTACTGGGGATAAAACTTGTGACCTCACACTTTCCAGGCAGGTGCTTAAACCACTGAGCTAAATCTCCAGCCCCAACAGCAGTGATTTTTATAGCAATCACAATGAAAAACTGATGATAATTTGACATAGACAAGGTGCTTATCTTTAAATAGAACTGTCTATTTTATTTTATTTTATTTTATTTTATTTTATTTTATTTTATTTTATTTGTACTGGGGATCAACTCATGACTTGTGCTTGCCAGCAGGAGCTTATGCCACTGAGCTAAATCCCTGGCCCCTAGTACTGTCTTTAAAAATCCAGTTAAAATGTATTTGGGAATTGAATGTATTAGTATCAACTTGTTATTTTTAACATCTATAAGCAGTTGGATACTGAAATACCAGTAACTATGCATTTATGAGTCTGTATATATTCGCATATATTTGACACATCCTAGAAGCAAAGATTTCCCAGTAGTAATAAGTATGCTTAGATTCCAGACATGGTTTCTAAGTACCATTCTCCAGTAAAAGTGACCAGAGTTTCTTATAAAAGTGATTACTCTCAAGAGGAGCAGGAAAAGAACCAAATGAATTTGAACATCTTGTGGTAAGGGGAAAAAATGTGGGCTTTTTCATAGGAATAAACATTTTAAAAAATTTAATGTCTAAACCTGGAACGATCTGAGCAGGAAAATGAATAATGATCATACTGGACTATAACCCATATGGAAAAAGAAATATTCCTGAGACAGTATAGTTAAGAATAAACAACAATTATTTGCCCCCTGTTGTACTCCAAAAGTCTGCACCCCGAAATAAATGAAAATTGTAAAAAGGCAAAAAGAATAAAAAAGGCCAAGACATCTTGTAGGAAAAATAAAAGAGTACTTTAATATTTAGGCTGGTATCCAGCAACACAGAGTGAGGATGGATTTTACACTGCTGTGTAACTGGGCTAAGATTTGGGTATGGTTTATAAAGGGAAAGAAATCCTGCAAAGATGTGGGAGACCCACACCTGTGCATTCCTAAGGAAATGGGGCATCCTGTTTTCTCCTTTTTAAAGGTCAAGGGGCATGGCACATACAGAACAGAATGGCGGCACTTGAGTTAGATTACAACATTCCCCACTGATTTTTGTCAATGAGCCAAATCATTGGCTCATTGTTGAATCTACAGGTATTAGCTCTTAATCCTGGGTAGCTAAGATCATCAGCTTGACAGCCTGTATTCGGCCTTTTACATAAGATACCAGTTTATTTATGACACAGGGGCTGATAGTTACACCGACTAAAAGCACTATTAGGGGTCCTATGGCTGCTGATATGAGGGTGGACAACCAGGGGGAGAATGAGAACCAATGTTCAAACCAATTTTTTTCTGCCAGTTGAGCTTGTTCCCTTTCCTGTAGGCATTTCTTAAGGGCAGCCATATTTTGTGTTATGACTCCAGAGTGGTTTGTATATAAGCAACAGCTTTCCCCCAGGGCTAGACAGAGACCTCCTTCTTTTAGAAAAAGAAGATCTAATCCTCCTCGGTTTTGTAACACCATCTCAGCTAGGGAGCTTAAGGAGTCTTCCAATTTTGACATCGAGTCACCTAGGCTTGCTAGGTCACTATTAATGAGGTTAGTGAGGTGTCTATAGTTTTGGTCTCCCACCACTAAACTAGATATTCCCAGTCCCAATGACCCTGCCACCCCAATCCCCAGCAACACAGGGATGAGCACAGGGTTTCTCTTTAAACGAAGTTGGCCTTTTAAGCCTTCCCTAGGGAGAATGTGACTTCTTCCATTGTCTCCTGAATACCAATAGACCTGGGGCAAAATGTGAACTAAAATACATAGCTCAGGACACTGGGAGAATATGTGGTACATGGAACATGGAGTTATATCAGACGTGCAAGCAAACCAAGTCCCATTGGGTGCAATTAGATGCTGATTAGCAGGATAAATGTAGTTACAAATCTGAAGGGAGACAGTTCTGTTGCAGAGGGAAGCGTAAGGGGAAATATGTAAGGAACAGGAGGCTGAATAAACACAAGTTCCTGGTTTCCTTTGGACATTATCTAGAGTGAGCAAAAGTCTAGTGCCCCACCAACAAGTGGGGTCATCTGAGGAAGAATTAGACAGCTCTGAATCAGTGACTACTATAGGGGTGCTAGTATAAAAAGGAGGTCGGGCAGGGAGGTATAACCAACAATCAGTAGTTAGGTCAGGAGTGCTATAGTTAAGGAACTGAAAGCACATGTCCAAGGGTGAAAAAGGGTCTGAAGGTGGTGGTGTGACTGGCTGTGGGATAATGGCAGAGAAATCTGTCATTTGGTTTCCATGGCCAGTCACATCCAGCTGGGGTTATGGAGGAGATGGGGCAGTTGAGGGATCCAGGGTCAGAGTCCTGGGACCCGGAGGAGGAGGATGAGGTGCTAAAGGCCCTATGGGTCGAATAAGGGCCTGTCAAGAAGGGCCAGGTATAAACTGTATGGTAAAGGCATTACCAGGGTTGTGCCCATAGGTCCACAACCTAATTCCATAATGCAGCCCTTGTTTCCAGATGTTACTGGTGGGAAACTTGGTCTAAGAGTCATTAAATTGCACTGATTAAGAGTACAATTAGAAGGGGTGGTCCGAGTAAGACAGAGGTGCTCATCCGCATTTCCCCCAATCCAGTTTGATATAGCAACACATTTCCAAGAGTAGCAGAAAAACTCCTTTTGGGGGAGAATGAGCAGTAGTGTGAATTACGAGCATCAGGCACCCCATGCTGGTGTTGGGTCTTAGGGCAAAGATACCATGGTATGGACTGTAACCTTTTATGATTATCTAGGTTGCCACAATAATAATCAGGCTCAGGATGGGAGCTCTGAGTAAGTGCCCCTTTAAGTAGTCGGGAGCCATCGGAGGGAGCCCTATTTAGTAGAATACTGAAGTCTAAGGTTACAGCACCATGGACAGTTGCATTAGTTGTCAACATCTCACCAGTATTATCGTCAATTATTAACCAGGTTCCATGAACAGGATTGTGAGTGGGAGCTTGTGGGGCTCCCAGTGGGATGATACAAACAAGCAACAATATTAGGAGCATTTGGTTATCTTAAGCTTTAAAGGGTCCTGAGAGGGCTGCACAGTCCACTTATCTAGAGTGTAGTTTTTGTCAGATGTTTGCACCGGCTTGATGTGTGAGTGATGGATCCAGGTGGTCTTTCCAGCACCTTTGACAGCAGCTGGGGTGCTGAGGACTACTGTACAGGGTCCTTCCCAACGAGGCTCGAGGGATTCTCTGTGGTATCGCCTGAGGAGGACTAATGCTCCTCGCTCAAAGGCGGGGCATCTATTCCCTGGTGTGGTCTCAAATGTGGAGTGTTGCTTGAACAAATGGTGTACTGCAGTCAGAATGGCCTGAAGAGCCTGTAGGGACTTAATAAGGTCCTGATTAGAGAGGTCAGCTAATTTCTCTTCAGAGATTTTGGGGATGAGAGGTGGAGGCCTCCCATAAAGGACTTCAAAAGGGGAAATTCCAGCAATATGAGTACAATGCATGCACAAGAGGGCAAAAGGAAGGCGACTCACCCAATTTTTGCCAGTTTCCAAGGCCATTTTGGTTATTACTGTTTTTATAGTTTGGTTCATTTTTTCTACTTGTCCTGAACTTTGAGGCTGGTACATGCAATGAAGTTTCCAATCAATATGTAAAGCCTGAGTTAATTTTTGGGTCACTTGGGCTATGAAACCTGGGCCATTATCAGACCCCATAGACAAAGGCAAGTTGAATCGGTGTATAATCTCATATAAGAGATTTTTTACTACTATGAGAGCTGACTCTGACCTGGTAAGGCATGCTTCTACCCAGGCAGTGAAAGTATCTACCATTACCAACAAATATTTATGTCCTTGTGGCCCTGGCTTTCCCATTTCAGTAAAGTCTATTTCCCAATTTTCTCCTGGCATGGTTCCTCAAAAACGCTTTGTCTCAATCAGCAGTTGTCATTCGCATTTGCCAGTTGGCCTTGTGGGCATCCAAGGCTTGCAGCTTGGGTAAGCCTTGACAATTGAGGAATAAAATATCATTCCCAGAAGAGATCACCCAGTTTTGATCCTCCCAAATGAGTTTACCTATGAGCTTGCTGAATAAGTTCCCTCCCGAGTGCCTCTGGCAATAGGACTGGCTTGTCAGGAAGCTGATACCAGCCTCCAGGGATATTAGGCTTGGCTTCGAGCTGGATTGCTAGATGGAGGTCCTTTTGAGTATACACAGGTTCTGACAAAGTGGGAGGAATCAACAATAATGTTGGCACCATCGCAGTCCCCACTGATTTTGTAGCTGCCTTTCAGGCTTTGGCATCTGCCAAGTTGTTTCCCCTTATAACAGGATCATCTCCCGCTTGATGGGCCCTACAATGTATAATTGCAACCTTTTCTGGCATCCAGATTGTGGCCAGTAGATCAAGTATCTGGGGGGCATTCTTGATCTTTTGTCCCCCAGAGGTCAATAGGCCCCGTTCTTGATAAATGGTCCCATGGACATGGGCCATTGCAAATGCCTATCTGCTGTCAGTATAGATATTGACTCGCTTCCCTTCTGCCAGTTTGAGAGCCTCAGTGAGAGCAATAAGCTCAGCCTTTTGAGCAGATGTACCTGGCTCCAGCACTTGCTCCCACAAAACTTGGGATTCAGTAGTAACTGCTGTGCCCATGACTCTCTTACCTTGATGGATATAGCTACTCCCATCAGAAAAGTATGAAGGGGCTCCAGGCAAGGGCTCCTCAGTCAAATCTGGTCGGAGACTTTGGAGGTGAACAATTACCTCAGAACAGTCATGGAGAGGCACAGAAGGATCATCATCAAGCAGCAACGTAGCAGGATTAAACACTGCAGTTGTCTTGTAACCAATGGAGGCAGGGTCTAGAAGTAGGGCCTGATAATGCATAATCCTGGCATTGGACAGTCATCAGCTCAGTGGGGCCTTGATTAGAGTTTCCAGCGAGTGAGAGGAAACAACAGTTAGCTTCTGTCCAAAAGTTAACTTTTGAACCTCCTTTACCCATAAGGCCACTGCAGCTACTATTAGCTCACAAGAAGGCCACCCAGCAGTCACATTATCAAGTCTCTTGGAGAGATAGGCCACTGGACATTGCCAAGGTTCCAAATTTTGAGTTAATATTCCTTTAGCTATGTACCTTTTTTCATCAACATAGAGAGAGAAGGGCTTGTGTAAGTCAGGCAAAGCCAGTGCAGGTGCTTCAGTGAGGGCCTGCTTGAGCTGACTGAAGGCCTGATCTTGAGGCTCAGTCCATTTTAGGGGGTCTTGTGTAATCCCCTTTAAAGCATCATAGAGAGGTTGTGCCACCACTGTAAAATTAATAATCCAAAGCCTGCAATACCCTACAGCTCCCAAAAATTCTCGCACCTGTTTTTTTGTCTTGGGAACAGGTATCTGTAAGATAGCCTTTATTCTTTGAGAGGACAGTCCTTTTTCCTTCATGAATTTGGTACCCCAGATAGGTTACACATTGCCCACAGAGCTGGGCCTTTTTAGCAGAGACTTTATATCCTAGCTTACTTAGAGTCCACAAAAGGGCCTCAGTGGCACTTATACACTTCTCATGAGAATCACTGGCTATCAGGAGGTCATCAACATATTCCAACAGCATTACATTGGGGTACTCTCTATAGTTCATGAGATCTCTAGCAAGGGCCTCATCGAATAGGGTGGGCGCATTTTTGAATCCCCGAGGTAGGCATGTCCAAGTTAGTTGCTCAGACACTCCTGACACAGGATCCATCCATTCAAAGGCAAAAATGGGTTGGCTTACTGGAGTGATGGGCAGGGTGAAGAAAGCATCCTTCAGGTCCAATACTGAGTACCAAGTTTGATTTGGGCTCAGCAGGCTTAGCAACATATAGGGGTTGGGCACAGTAGGGCAGAGAGTCACGACTCGCTTGTTTACCTCTCAGAGATCCTGCACTGGTCGGTAATCTTGGGTTCCAGGCTTTTGGACAGGCAATAAAGGAGTGTTCCAGGAAGAGACACAAGGTTTTAAGATATTATATTCTTTTAGCCTTGCTATATGCTTAGCAATGCCTTGGCGTGCCTGCAGACTTTTAGGATATTGCTTGAGCCGTATTGCCTTTGCCTGCAGGAGGAGCTCTATGACCAAGGTAATCTGGTGTATTGCTAGGCCTAGGGGATCATCCTCTGCCCAAACGTTAGGGAATCTCCTGTTTCCAGAGCTGCAGGAGCCTATCATCACCTTACACCTTAGGATCTTCTAGCAAGAGGTGTCCTTTCCCCTCAGGATAGAAAGCATACACCTGTGTGCTATAGATTTCATTAGATGCTTCAGAGCCTAGTGTCACTATTGGAGCCGCTGCTTCAAAACTGAGTTGGACCTTTAGTTTGTATAAAAGGTTCTTCCCTGAAAGGGGATCCGGACACTCTGGCACCCAGAAAAACTCATGAGAGATAGTCTTCTGTCCAGGTCTGGCAAGCCAGGCTTGCAGTTTCCGATAGACCTTTTCAGTACCAGTGACTCGTAATACTTTCAGTTTCTTTTTTGTCCGAATCCCTAATGGCTGTGTTAAAACAGAATGAGCCACTTCTGAGTCTACCAGAAAATCAAGGGGTTGGCCCCCCACTTGTAAGGTTAGCCTGGGCTCTAGAGGGGCAGCAGAGCTCTGACCCCCTCAATCTTGGAATAATAGAATCTTTGCATCTTTTTCTCTTTTTGCTTTTAGTCTGGGGCAATTTCTACGCCAATGTCCCATTTCTCTGCAGTAAGCACATTGGTCCTTATCTAGTAGAGGGTGCTCCTTGCCTCTTTTGTCATCTTTGTCTTTGCTATCTGGAGGCATAACTCTTGTATATAAGATTTCCAGCACCTTGTTTACTTTTTTACCATTGATCTCCTGCCAGCTCTCCCGATTATCAAATACTTTATGAGCAATTTCTACAAGCTGACTAAGGGGCATCCCTTCAAATACCTCTAGCTTTTGCAAGTTTTTTTTAACATCAGGGGCCGATTGAGTAACAAAGGTGATATTAATGGGCCTTGCATTCTCAGGCACAACCAGGTCTATGGGTGTATAAATATGATAGGCCTCCAATAACCACTCAAGATAATCCGATGGAGATTCATTAGCCAATTGTCTTACCTCTGAAACTTGGACAAGTTTGTGGGTCTTTTGGCGGCACCCCTGAGGGCTCTAAGGAACAACTGGCGATACTAGGCTAGAGCCTCCCTGCCTTCTGTGGTGTTGGGGTTCCAGTCAGGTTGAGACAAAGGGAAATTCTGGTTCAGGTGATCTGGGTCCTAGGACAAATTTCCATCTGGATCCAGCACTGCCCTTTGTCCCAATGCCCAAATGTGCTCTCTCTCCTCTGTAGTGAATAACACCAGCAGTGTCTGCTGACAATCATCCCAGGTGGGATGGTGGGTGGAGAAAATGGATTCTATTAAAGTAATGATACCTTGGGGGTCTTTGGAGAAGGGTGGGTTTTGCCCTTTCCAATTATATAGATCAGAAGTAGAAAAAGGAACATAAACAAAAATGGGGGCTTCAGGATTGATAGGGTTGGGCATCTCCCACAAGGGGCAAAGCATGGGAGTGGGAGCTGTGGAGGAGGAGTCTGGTGACTCCGGGCGTGGTCAGCTCCTGGTCCAGATAGGGCTGGGTGGTTGATGAGGAGGTCCTTCTTCTTCCGGCGGTGCTGGTGGTGCCCTGTGTGGAGCTGGCAGGCAGTAAGTTGGCGGTAGCAGCTCATCCACATCTTCCTCCAATAGGACCGATAGGGCAGATGGTGTAGGCTTTGGTTTTTCTCTTAGTGGTGCTAGCAATGGAGGGTTACTGGGCTGCTGCCTGGAAACCTTAAGAAACTTTCTAAACCAGGGAGGAGAATCAAAAATAAGATCGATCTAAATCTGTATATAGACAATTTGGTCAGGATGAGTCAGAGGGCCAAAGACGTATCTCCGGGCTGCCTCCGTGATAGCCACGTCGAAGCTACTGACAGATGGCCATTCAGGGATTCCGCAAGGTCATTCCAAGGAAGAGAGCACAAGAAGTCTCACTGGATGAACAGATTCTCTGTATCCCTGGGCTCTTTGCTTAAATTCCTTAAAATGATTAAGAACTAGAGTTAGAGAAGTTAAAGGCACAGATGAAGCTCGTTGTCCCATGGTGACTAGTAAGAAAATGGTCGGTTAAACACACACACAATAAGGCAACACAGAAGATACAAAAACACCAACAATGCACACACACCCTCTTCCGTCCCTTCTCGAGTGTTCTAGAAAGAAATACCAGTGAAATCCCCTAGGCAGCATTAGATCTGGAATGGAGTCGAGCGTAAAGCAGATCCTGGTTCACAAACTATGATCGGGTAAATACCAATACCTGACTGTACAAATTACGAATGGGTAAATTGCAATACCCAACCGTACAAATTACAAAGTGTAAATACCAGAACGTACCAACGGGCAAAATGCCCCCAAACCCGGAGGGCGTCCTGCTCCGGTGTAGAAAGAGCACTCAGCCTCCTCTACCAAATGCAAATGCACGCCAAAATACAAACAAACCAAGGAAAAGCATACATAAAAAAATACAGAGTACCAACCCAATGAAATGACAAGAAAAGAAAAAGGGGGGCCCTTTTGGGGGGTCCTTGGGGTTAATCCCGGAGAGCCCCCAAATGTTGTACCCCAAAAGGCTACACCCCAAAATAAAATGAAAATTGTAAAAAGGCAAAAAGAATAAAAAGGCCAAGATGTCTTGGAGGGAAAAGAAGAGAGTGCTTTATTATTTAGGCTGGTATCCGGTGACACAGAGTGAGGGTGGAATTTTCACTGCTGTGCAACTGGGCTAAGATTTGGGGGTGGTTTATAAAGGGGAAAACCTGCAAAGATATGGGAGGCCCACACCTGTGCATTCCTGAGGAAATGGGACATCCTGTTTTCTCCCTTTTTTTAAAGGTCAGAGGGCGTGGCACATACAGAAAGAATGATGGTGCTAAGAGTTAGATTACAACAGCCATTTGCAGACAGGTATCAAACATAGAAGCTGTGAACATTTCAACTTTACAATTGGCATATAGAAATGCTAATCAGGATTGCAAGCAGGCTTTAAATCCTGTAAAGTCAACTAATGATTTAACAACATATATTGGATTGCATGTCAGGACATTGGAACTGAGTCCTTTAAGACACCTATGATGGCTCAGGTTATGGCTGGTCTTGTAAATGCAACAAGGAGTAATGTGAAATGTTTTAACTGTGGGAAAATGGGACATACTAGAAAAAACCGCAGAGTTCTTGTTAGATCTAATAGGACAGATGCTGCCGCTGCAGCATGGCAGGAGAAAAGTGTTTCTGCTGAGGAGGACTCAGGTTCTGTGCCT
>PVLA01018186.1:0-15194 GCA_004027455.1 Hydrochoerus hydrochaeris | reverse complement strand
TTTATCTTTAGACTCCTCAGGCTGATATCCTTTTTAGAAAATATTGTTTTCCTTATTTTTAGATAAAAAAACTAAAACACTTTGCCCAATATTTCCAGAGAATCACAATATAAATAAAAAGTATTAGTTAGGCATCACAGTTTATATATAACACCAAAATATTCTTCCTGCTGGGAAAAATTACTCAGAGTCATGCCCCCTTACATTCTATGTATGTTCTCTATTGAGTTTTGAAATCTGGATTGAAATCTGTAAAGGCTAAGTCATCATATATATAGTGATGCTGTTAACAATCACTAATGAGTATAATAATGAGTTCAAGTGTGCAAAATGCCAGAGTTAGCATAAACATTGTAATGTCTCTGTGTATGACATTTTTTTTGCCACAGGGAAAAAATCTGTAAGCTTGTTCCCTAAGTAAAGCCAATACATTATTACTGCAAATAAACTGCTCATTATCTTACATTTCTTTCTTTCTTTTTTTTGGTACAACTTTTGGAGAAAACAAAGTGAAGTGTTCTTGAAGGAGACATTTGCTATTGTGTTTTAAAACATAAAAATGGTTTTAAAATGAGGTGATATTTGGAACAATTCTGTATATTATTTTCATTATTGTAAAAGTAGATGTTTATTGCAAAATTCTGCAAATGCACACATGCTCCCTCAAAAACTATAGGTAATTCTACCCTCCAAGGACTCCCTATCACTCCTAATAAATTGTTTTGTCTTCTCCATCCTGTCTCATTTAGTGAGGAACACACAGTTGATTATTTTATATTTTGCTTTTTTTAAAACATAAAATCAAAGCCTTTTCTTACTGAAAATACGATTTATTGTTGCAAGAGGCCACATGTGGGAATATTACTTTATAATAAAAAGGAACAAACTACAGTATTGAGCATGCAATAACATGAATGAATTTGAAAATAATTATGCAGAGTAAGGAAAGCTAGACCAAAAGTAAGTGTATGTTATATGATTTATTTTATATGATATTTAAGAAGTGCCAATCAATCTGTAGTAACTGTAGATAAGTGGCAGTCTGAGTATTTTGGGGGTGATAGTGTAATGTAGCAGAAAATGCTTCCCCTGGTTAGCATATTTCAGTTGCCCAGATGACAGTTTCTGTTCCAGTTCCAGTTGCTCCATCTCTTGGAAATGGCTGGTCACTGTGATACGTAGCTGGTCACTGTGGTGCATATTGTAGGAACCAATCAAAGACAGCCAGTTACTCTCCAGATCAGTGCCCATTGATGTAAAATAAGCCTGCTTTCAAATCCTGGGTATCTTTTTGGTGTTTCTGCTTACTGTTGCATCTAGTGAATCTCTTGGGAAGACCAAATATGCTGACATCTTTGCTCAGGAGTCATGGCCTTTGTGGATGGAGCCAAGATCTCTCCAGATCCTGATGGGAAGGCATGCTCTCAAGATTTCTTGAGTCCTTTTATAGGTCTGGAGGAGGTTTCCTGGCTTTCCACTTCAGCAGTTCACATTGGACTGCTAAGGGAGGAAGATGCAGTCTGTCTGCCTGCCTGCCTGACTGATTCTGGCAAGAACCCCAGTTAGTCTGTCTGTCAGTCTTGCTCAGCTGTAGTAGAGGAAGAGTCTGATCAACTCCCATTAGTCAGGACCACACTCAAAGGAAGAGGCTTTGAATTTTTAACCTCTGAGCACCTGTTGAATGAATTTATGAGTGAATGGAACAGACAGCTTAAACAATAGGCTGCTCCATCTGTGCACCAAGACTGGTAAACTCCAGTCATGGTGGCATATTGGGCCTTCACTTGCAGTTCTGTGGCAATTTAAATATGACATAATGGAGGCCTTGCACCCTCTTTAGCTAAATTATGCCTAAGTCCCTGTGAGGGATGCAGCCAGGCACGAACTCAGGACCTTGCACTTGCCAGGCAGGCACTGTGCCACTGAGCTACACCTGGCTTAATTTCTTTTTAAAATGTACACAAATGACAATGTTGCCATTTTATTGGAAATTTTTTTCAATAAGTTTATGAGATTTACCCATTTGTTTTTCTTTATAATTTAATGCAATGTATTATATTCCATTGTATAAATAAGTCAGTTTTTTTCATTATTGCCTGAAAGACAGTTTCCAAACTTTCACCTTTCAGATTTTGCTGCCATAAACCTCCTTGGATGCAGGTTTAATAATTTCACCTTAGAAAAGAATCTTGGATTGAGTTATGAAGGAGTACCTAATCAGTTCTTTTTCATCATATTTCAATAGGAATATCTTGTTTTTCTCCTCAGCTTCTTAATTTTATTGTTTAACCTCTTTTATCCTTATAGATGCATTCAAGACTCCTAATAGAATTTTACCTCCTGTATTTTGATAATGTAATATTTTAATTATTGCTTAATTCTAATATAATTTGCATCATAAGTTCTATATTTTCTCTCAATGGGCAATGTGAGGGCTGATTCTCTGTATGTCTTACTTCAAGCTTGCTATTTTTTTTGTCTTCTATATCCTCATTCATGCTTTTCCCCTTGCTCAATCTATCAGTTTCATATAAAGGGGTGTTGACATCACTGTCTTATGGATTGATCCATTTTCCTCCCTCCCTGCTTCTCTTTCTTTCCATTTTTTTTTTTTTGACCCTGATTGGGGATTGTACTCAGGGTCTTATAAATGCCAGGCAAGTACTCAACTGCTGTGCTATATCCTCAGCCTCCATTTTTCTTTATAGTTTGTAATTTATTTTTGCATATGTTTTATGGTTTTATTAGGTGTCATAAAATGATAATTGTCTTATTTTCTCAGTAGATTATTACTTTTTTTCTTTAATGTCCTTTAGCTTCCTGACTTTTGGCTTTAAATTATATTTTTCTGATGTTAATATTGCTGTATTAGCTTTGTAATAGTCATTTCATATCAACATGCATTTTATTTTTACTTTTTTGTACAGCATTTTAGATGTTTTCTTTTTGTAAATAATATACATAGTTGTACTTGCTTAAATGCAGGCATATATTCTAGTACATCCTATTCATGACTAGAAGTCTCATATAGTACCAAACATTATATGTACTATTTTTCCTCTACATACATGCATACATACTTTTATATGAATGTGTCTCTGTCTCTGTCTCTCTCTGATGACAACACTTCATGTGATGACCAAAAAAGGCCACCATGAGGGATATGCTGTCAAAGAAATGATTCAAATCCCAAATAGAGACAGAGCAGGATATTGCTACTCAGAATTGTGGACAATTTAAAACTTAATAGTTTGTTTATTTTTGTATTTTTTCTACTATATATTTTCAGATGGTGGATGACCATGAGTGATTTAATTTGTGAAAAATGTACCTGTGTATAAGGTAGTAGTGTTGCAGGATTTTGTCAGTCTTTTCCATCTTATCTGAAATATCCTACCTGCTAATAAGTGAATTTTTGTGAGTTTTTGTTTGTCTGTTTGTTTTGTTTTTGAGACAGGGCCTTGAACTGATTATGTAGCCCATGCTGGCCTTGAACTTGCCACAATCCTTCTGCCTCAGCCTCTCAAGTGCTGTCATTTCAGACACTAATGGGTACATTTTTAAAGGTCATTTTATAATTGCTCATTTCTTTTACTTCTTGTTTTTTCATATACTGCCTCCTATTAGTTTGGTCATTTCTTCATGGTCCCTTTTTTCCCAACCTTTTTCAGGTTGGTAGCTTTAAATTCTAATTTTTTTTTTTTGCTTCTTAATGTTAATGTATTTCAAACTTTCAAAATTCCCTGACTTGCTTGGTATGGAAATGGGTAGGTGTCTGTGTTATTGCAAGGTGGAAAATACTCAAAGGCAGCACCTTTGTGAATAAGGGTCATGAAAGGGGCAAGCACCCACACTGCTGAGGGTTTGCTCTGCCTACAGCAACAGCTGTAATTAGTGATGGTAATGCAAATGCACAGAAGTAGCAGAACATGACTGTATTTCTTATCACTTAGTGGAATTAAGAGTTCCAATATCTGCTCAGACTAACCCATAAATAGGGCAGTAGGTATTGAAGGGGGCTTTCTGTTAGCTGTCCAGCCTGTTGGTCCAGGTGCAACTGGTACAGAGCAACTCAGCTTTATATATTAAGACAAAATTTTTGTGTATGTGGGTGTGTGTAGTGCTGGGATTGAGTTCACATATTACATGTGCTAAACATGTACCTTACTCCTGAGCTAAAATATAGCCCTGATTAAGATATTCAAAGAGAAACAGAAATTACTTGAAAAAAATATTAATAAACTATTAATACAGAATTAGTAAACGCAAATATATAGTTTATTACTTTATTTCAATCTCTGATAAATTTAAAATTATTTTATAGTTTGATAGTTTGTAATAGGTTACATTTTTATCTTGGGAGGAAAGTCCTTAGATTTTTTTTCTGATTGTTTTCATATATTTTCATTTGTGTACTTTAAGCAGCTGTCCTCTCTCTTGCTGTGGGATTTCCATGTGATAACTTTCTAACATGTTTCTCTTGGATGGATTTGCATTTGTATTTGCTAGATGCCCTAGGAGTATCACTGGTAGCACTGTAATGCATACAGTGATTTCTCAGACTGTTATTTCCTACATCATAAATGTGCTACATTTAAGAGTACAGACTACCCAACTTAGTTTACTTTCTCATGAGATTGCTATTAGATTTGGATTCCTAGAATACTTTGGTCTTCAACTTTCTAGTCACTTTTGGATTTCTAAGGATTTTCTTTTCCCTTTTACTAGTCCTTTAAAGTATTCAAGATTCCAAATATATTTTACCAGCATATCTATAGATGCATAGTGAAAGTTTCATGATTCTCATTTCACCATTTTGACAGAAGCTCTTACCACACAAAATATGTTCATTGTTACTACTCACTGGACTTGCCTGTTGCTGAGGTTAGGAAAGACTTACTTCCATGTTGCCAGGACAACAGCATCTTTTGACTTTTTGACAGCCATGGTCTCATTTGCCTTCTAATTATACTTTCTTTGTACCAGTGATACCATCCTTTAGATATTCCATTTATTTCAGTGGGTATACTTTATCTGTTTCTTTTGTTCTATAAAATGTGATTTTAAAATACAGTAAATGCTTGCTTTTAAAAAATTCATTACAGCACAGGACACAGTGCCATTAATCCCTGTCATACATCTCCTCCTCATTTTGAATACACCTAGCCCATCTTGTCACTTTCTGAAGCAGGTCTGGAAGTCCTCTTTCCTATTCTTATCTATGCTGTCATGGCTGCCTCAGTGTGCTGAACTGACTCTAAATGTTTACCTTCACAGTCATTTTAACTTTGAGGAAAGGCCAGAATTTGCATACAGTGCCCAATTTGGTGAATAATGTGGAGACACACCATAGTGTTTTTATTTGACAGAAATTGCCATAAACTTTGACCAGTGAGGGGATCTTAAAATTTTAAATTTTAAATGTTTAAATTTTAAAAAATGTTACAGTACAAGATACATTGCCTTTAATCTTCCTCAAAAGACAAAGTACTGCTGCTCACTTCAGATACATCTATCACATTATTCCTGGCACTGTCATTACTGTAATATAAAAAATATTTAAACACTCACTGTATCATTCAATCACTTCTTATACACTCTGAAAGTTGTCAGTATTAAAATGCAGCAACATGTGTCAAACCCTAGCAAAATATAAAACTAGGAGACTATTTCATACCTGATAAAGAGAGTTAGCACAGCAGACTCTGCTGGAACTAAGACCTCACACAAAAAATATTTGCACAAGGACATCTGCCCAGTCACTGCCTGTCCAAGTTTGAACCAGTGCCACTCTTGTAACTGATGTTTGTAGCCAAGGATAACTGTTTCAAAACAATTTATGTAATGCTTTTCATTTTTCCTTTAAAAACCCTTGTCTTCTTTTGTTTACTTGGATTTGCCCACATGTATTCCCATTACAATGTTTATTACCAGGTAAGTTATTTATCTTTAGAGAGTCTCTCTCTCTCTCTCTCTCTCTCTCTCTCTCTCTCTCTCTCTCTTTCTCTCTCTCTTGGTTTTGAGAAAAGGTTTCACTATCAGTCTGGTCTTGAACTCACTCTGTAGGCCAGGCTGGCCTCCAAATTACAGCAATATCCTGCCTCAGCCCCCAAGTGCTGGGATTACAGGTGCACGCCACTGTGCCTGGCTCCTATTTGTTATGTTGGAATGATATTTCCTTGACCTAAATGTCAGAGAGGATTGGGATTTTGTTATGGACCTTCTCCATTTACTCTCTCTCTCTGAATATCTCATCCAGAATATTTATTGATAACTTTCCAGATTTGATCTCTAACTGTACCTCTCTCCTGTATTTCGTATTCATATAACACATTTTCTGTCTGAGATCTTCATCCAGATATCCAAACTGCATACAAGTCTATAGAGTCCAAAATGGCACCTGAGTCCTACTCCCTTCAGAACTTCCCCCTTCCTTCTCCCCAGACCTCCGTATCTTGGGAAAGAGCACAACCCTCCACCTAGTTCTTAAACGGAAACCCTGCGAGCCATACTTGATTCACATCTGTTCCTTACATTCCACATCGCATCTAAGTACCATCAGGTTTCCTCCAAAATATCTCCCCATATGTTTACTTCACTCTGTCTTTAAAAAACCCTCTTCACAAAAAACCCTGAAGCTTCTCACTTTTATCCATTCAATGGCAACACACTTGATCTCCCTGCTTTCAGTCATGCCCCCATGGCAGTCCCTACAACTTTGAGTTTTTCTTTTAAAATATAAATCAGATTGTGTTTTTCTATCATTAAATATCTCAAATGGCATCACCTGGCATTTTGAATAAAATCCAAATGCTTCACTTTCATCTACAGGCCTTTCAGTGTTAAGAGTTTTGCCTCTTGTTTAGCTCATACCATGATCTCTCCTGACTCACTGTGCTCTGACTTTGCTGATCTTCCTAATTCTCACACTAAAGTGTCTGTGACCACATCCAGGCTGTTGTGCTCTTCATATGGTAGGCTCTTCTCATCTTTTGGACCAGATGTTCCCTTTTCCTTGCAACCTGTCTAAAGTGCTGCCATTGATAACCCTCAATGATGCTCCTTTACATAAGGTCTTTGTAGTTTTCTTGATGGCACACTTTACTTTATGAAAGTGTCCTAGTGATTATTGGCTTTTGGAATAACTAACAGAAATTTATGGCATTTATACTGCCTCTAACTTTCTTATTGGCCCCAATCAATCTTATGTTGTTCTTCTTTGTGTAATCTTGTAGGTCTTGGATTGATTTTTCATGGTCTCTTGCTATTTTTAAGTTATCTTTTTTTTTCATGGTCTCTAGTTGCAGTCTTGTCTTCCAGATCTGATAGTCTCTCTTTGCCTTCATTAATTCTGTTGCATATACTTTCAGTGGTGACTGTAATCTCCTGGATTTCTTTTTGGATGTTTTATGAGTTCTATTTCTTTCTTATGTTCCATTATTTTCCTAAGCTCTTCTATTTTTTAAATCTGTGTCCTAATGCCTTTCATTTTGATTCTCATTACCTTTAGTACTTGAGAGATTATTTTTTTCTGAGGCCCCTTTCATTTTTTCTGACTTCTTTTGGTTTAATTTCAGTGCTTGGTTTCTGATTTTCTCTATCTCATTGTGCTTGAGGCTTGTCCTAGGTGAGTTGGGAGTCTGGGGTTACATTTTGCTTCTGTGTCTTATCATTTTTAATTTTAATTTTATTTTATTTTCTGTGTTGATGCTTGCTGATTTCTTATGGTAGATAGTTTCATCACTAGTATTAAGTCTTCCATAGAAAATGTTCCTCAGGATTGTCTTCTAGATGTAGGTGGTTCTTGGTCTTTATGCCAATCCCAAGAACCTACCTTCCCAATTTATTAAGGATGAATAGTTGCTATTTGCCTTAGCACCTAGACAAAATGTATTAACTATTAATCTGATATCTTTAACTATAGTAGCAAATTCTATAACTATATAACAAAATACAACATATTAGGAACTTATAAGCAATGATATCCTCCTTAGTGGAGTAATTTTACCCTGGTTGTGTGTGTGTGTGTGTGTGTGTGTGTGTGTAAGAGGATAGGGGGCAAGACAGAGAGATGAATGAGGTCAAATATACTAAGAGTAAGGCTGGAGGGCAAAGTTTTGGGAAACTGGAGAATCCAACAGGGAAAGAATGAAAGGGAATGTGAAGGAGCATTGAAGTGAACCAGAAAGAAAAATGACAATGTTCACTCACATGAAAATAACATAAACTCAAGAAATAGTTGAGAAAAGAGAGAAGTAGAAGAAAATGAAAAGATGAGAAACCTAAAAAAATGTAAAAATAAAAAAAATAACCACAAAAAGGAAAACAAGACAAAACAAAACTCCCCAACCAGATAGAAAAATGATAGTCAATCAGACAAACAAAGAAAAATAAAATTAATAAAATTCCTCTGCTGTCCACAGTTCTCTGGTAGTATCTAAGCTAGATCCCAGAAATGTGCTGTGTATTCCGGCCAAGTTTGCAGTGGGATTTGTGCTGAGTGTGTGGCTGATCTTGGCCCCTGGATGTGGTCTTTCATTGCTCAAGTTCTCTTGGAGCCCTTTGATATAAAATGGCAGCCGGGCCCACTTCTGTTCCATGTCTGTGTGCTGGACACAACATTGGCTCACCTAATTTACCAACGCTGGTTCATGTTTTCACTGCTGCTTCAGATCTTTCTACTGCTGGTCCTGCCTGGGCCAGCATGAGCATTAACAGGAATTTTAAAAGGGATTAATATACTTTTTTAAAAAAAGAGTAGTTTTAGGTTTATAGAAAATGTGGATGGAAAATACAGAAATTTCCTATATATGATCTCTGACTTCCTACCTGTTGTAGTCAGGGTTTTCAAGGAAAACAGTTATGTACAGGACACATAATTTCCAGTATAATTTTATAATAGCCTAAGAGTTAAATATAAGAACTACAGGAAATCTATCCACACACTAAGATCCAAGGAATCCAGCTGAGGACCTGGGACCCATGACAGAGCCTCTAATGATTCTAGCTGGAGGCCATGACAATGACTCAAGCAAGTCTGTTTCACAGATCTGTGCTACAAAGGCCCAGTGGTCAGTGGTGAAGCTAGAAAGTCTGTGCCGGCAGGATGCAGGATCTGTACCAGTAGGCTGAGTGTTCTGCACTGGAACCAGGAAGTAATGCTCAGAGTAAGGACCAAGGCTCCCCTCAAAGGTACCACAGCCATACCTAGCAACAATGAGTTTCTGAGCTCCTCTAATGATAGTCTTTTCCCGGAGACTGAACAGCACACCATCTTCTCCTACAGAGCCAGGAAGAAGTAAAGACCAGAACTTCCCCAAAGGAAACTGCAGCCATTCTCAGCATCGAGGTCCCGAGGAGTGCTGATGATAACAGTTGAGTTTATATCAGGGAAGCCAGCACAAGAAGCACTTCCAGGAGATCCAACAGCTCCAAAGGATTCAACAGATCCCACTCTAGTGCTCCCTTTTTATCTTGGCAACAATCTGTAGGTGGACTATCTATGCTCAGCACCATGCTGATTTAGTTCAGCTGGTATTACAAGTTGACCACTAGTTACCAATTCACCATGCCCCATCACTGTTGGCATCCTGCACCAGAGTGGTACATGTGTTACAACTGATGAGTCAACATTTGCATAGCATTGTCACCTTACACTCTTGGTTTAGGTTAGGGTTAATTCTTCATGTTGTACGTCCTATGGACTTGGCCTAGAATATAATGATGTACATTTCCTATAACACTGATCATTTTACTGCCCTAAAAGTCCTCCATACTCTGCCTGTTTATCATTCCTTCACCCTAACCTCTGGCAACCACTGATCCTTAATTTTGGCTTTTCCAGAATTTAGCATTGGTGCAACCATAATGTATGTAGTCTTTTCAGATTGGCTTTTTCACTTAGCAAAGTGCATTTATCTTTCTTCCATGTCATTTTTTTGACTTCATTTTTTAAAGCACTAAATAATATTCCATTGTCATGCTGTATCATAGTTTATCCATTCAACTGTTGCAGGACATTTTGATTGTTTTCAACTTTTAGCAATTATGGATAAAACTACTACACATGTTTATATGCAGATTTCATTTAGAAATAAGTTTACAATTTATTTGGGTAGATATCAAAAAGAACAGCTGGGGATTTAGTTCAGTGGCATAAGTGCCTGACTGCCAGGCATGAACCCTGGTACAAAAAAAAAAGAAGAAGAAGAAGGAGGAGGAGGAGGAGGAGGAGGAGGAGGAGGAGGAGGAGTGATCCCTGGAATTTTTGTTAAGATTGTGTGTAGTTTTATAAGGAATTTCCAAATTGTTTTCCAATGTGACTATATGTTTGTGAACCCCTCAATAATGAATAATAATTCCTGTTGCTCCATATTCTGGATCATTTGGTGTTGTCTGTGTTTTGGATTTTTGCCATTTATTATGTATGTAGTAGTGTTTAATTTATTGTTCACTGATGAATATAATGTTGAACATCTTTGCATATACTTGAAATCTACAGTTAGTCAGATCTTTTGCCCAGTTTTGAATTTTCTTTTGTCCATTTTTAAATTTTCTTTTTAAAAAAGTTTTAATTTAAACAGCAAAAATAAAAATAACAATAAAAATTTCAAAACAGGCTATTAGGAGGATAACAATAATACATTGTATATTGTTATCTTCATAGTAGTTGTTCAGAGTACAAGATATAATATGAAGTATTTTTCAAACAATATTTCTTTTTCAATGAACTAAGAGAAACTAGCTGTATAACTGTCTTAACTACTTTTCCTTTTTCCTTTCCTCCTTTCCCCTTTCCCCCATCACAGTTTTTCTTTTGAATGATTTCTTCCCGATTCACAATATATTTTGTACATTTTGGATTGTATTTATTTGTTCAGTTTCTCACACTAGTGAGATGATCACACATGTGAGTCTAATTTATTTCATTTATGAGAATGGTCTCAAGTTGCATTCATTTACCTATAAAAATCCCCAATTTATCCTTCTTAATGGTTGACCAATATATTCCATTATATAAAAATCCTCACATTTGTAATCCATTTCTCAGTTGATGGGCATTTTGGTTGTTTCTGAGATTTAGCTATTACAAATTATGCTGCCATAAACATGGGTTCACATATATCGCTGTGGTATGCTGTTTTTAATTCTTCTGGGAAGATACCTAGAAGGGAATAGCTGAGTCAAATGGGTTCTCTGATTCTAGTCTCTAATTCTAGTCTCTGGAAGAATCTCCACGATTACACTCATCTACACTCCCACCAACAGTGGAGAAGGGTTTTCTTTTTCCCCACAGCCCCATCAGCATTTGTTATCGGTTGATTTCTTGATGATGACTATTCTTTCCAGCATGAGATTTAATCTCAGTGTTGTTTTAATTTGCATTTCTTTAATGATCAAAGATGTTGAACATTTTATCATGTATTTATTTGCCACTTGCCTTTCTTCATTTGAGATGTGTATATTATCTCAGATGCCCATTTTTGGATTGAGTTTTTGAATCTGGGAGTCTGATTTTTTTCAATTCTTTGTGTATTCTAGACAGAAGTCTTTTGTCTGAGGGACACCTGACTATACTTTTTTTTCCCACTCTATGGGTTATCTTTTCACTCTGTTGGAGATTTTAATACACAGAGTTCCCATTTGTTGATGCTATGTAGTATTTCCCATAAAGTCTGAGTTTTGTTTATGAAGTCTCTGCCTACACCTATATCTTCAAGATTTTTACCTGTGTTATTTTACAGTCAAGTTAGTGTTTCTGTTTCAATATTTAGATTTTTGATCCATTTTGATTTTAGTTTAGTGCATGGTGATAGACATGGGTCTAGTTTTAGTCTTTGGAATGTGGAAAGCAAGTTTTTCCAGCACCATTTATTAAAGAGACTATCTTTCATCCATTGAGCATGTTTGGCCCCTTTGTCAAAGACAAGGTGGCTGAGTGTGTTTATAGTTGTTTTTGCATCTTCTATTCTGTTCCACTGAGAGTTTTTGTATATTTTGGATAACAGTCTTCTATCAAATATTTTCAAATATCAAATCTTTTAAAAGTATTTTCTCCCAGTCTAAGGTTTATTATCTCACTGTCTGGATACTCTGTTTCACAAAACAGTTTTTAATTTCCATGAAATCTGCTTGTCAATTTTTTCTCTAATGGATCTTTCCACTGATGAGGTATCTGAAAAAATAGACTGCCATAATCAAGTTAACTTTTTTCTTCCTGTGTTATTTTCTAGGAGTTTTATACCTTTGTGCTTTATATTTTGTGGTACATTCTTATTTAATTTTTGTGAGAGGTATACTGTCTGTGGTTAGATTCATGTTTTTGTATGTGGACATCAATTATTCCAATAACAGTATAAAAAGGATATATCTTTGCAAATACTAGTACAATAATGGGAATAGCAAAAGACATGAGGTAGTGAGAGTTAAGTATGATTAGAGCCCCAAAGATAAAAGTTGATAATATTATACCTTCTAGGCATAATAGAGAGGACATCATGTGAGATTGATATATTATTGTACCTAAAAATGATACAATATAGGCTATAAATAAGTTAAAATGAATTGATAACATTTTGGTAATTATGTATTTAACATAGTCTAATGAGTCGAAATCATTTGTTTTAATAGTTAAACTAATCACCATATTCAGTTCTTTCTAAGCCTTTTTGAGTTCACTCATAAGCTAATCCTAATGTTAGGATTAGAATTAGTGTTAGAGATACCAATAATATGAGATTAAAATTGTTAATTTGAGATGCTCATGGTAGAGGAAGTAGGAGAGCAATTTCTAAATCAAATAGGAGAAAGGTAATAGCAATTAGGAAGAATTTCATTGAAAATGGTAGGTATGCAGATTCTGCTGGGTCGAATCCACATTTGTAGGGACTTTTTCTGTATAAGTATTTATTTGAGGAAGTCAAAATGCAATTGTGATTAATAGAAAAGTTGGGAGATAGTAGGGAAATTATAATGTTTATTGCTTTCTCTCAGGCATGTTCTGAGACTTACTGATTGGAAGTAAGCAATACTGGGTTATACTAAGAAAGCATGAGCCTCATCAGTAAATGGAGATGTAGAAAAATAGTCATACTACATCTACGAAGTGTGAATACCAAGCAGCTGCTTCAAAGCCAAAGTGGTGCTTTGATGTGAAGTGGTAATATAGGTGACAAAATAGGCAGACAACTAAAAATGTAGACCTAATAATTACATGTAGGCCATGGAATCCTGTAGCAACAAAGAAAGTAGATCTGTAGACTCCATCTGAGATGGAGAATGATGCTTCACAATACTCTGAGGCTTGAAGTAGGGTGAAATAAATGCCTAATATAATTGTGATGGCCAGGGCCTGAATTATTTGTTTTTGATTATCTTCTATTAAGCTATGATGTGACCAGTTAATTGATACATCTGATGCTAGAAGGACTGATGTATTCAAGAGATAAACTTCTATGGGGTTTAGGGGTTTAATACCTGCAGGCAGTCAGAATCCTCCAAGTTCTGGGGTGGGGGCTAGACTGGAGTGGTAGAATGCTCAGAAGAATCCTGAGAAAAAGAAACTTCAGAAATGATAAATAGAACTATTCTCTACCATAACCCCTTTTGTACAATTGTTGTACAAAATTCCTGATATGTTCGTTCTCATACAATGTCTGGTCATCATTGATATATAGTTAGAGCATTGGTTAGGAAACTTAGTGTTAATAATGTTTTGGAGTTAAAGTGAAATCATATGATTAAGCCTGAAGTCAATAGAAGAGCGTATAGTGCTCCTGTAAGTGGTCAAGGGCTGGGATTTACTATGTGATAGGCTTGTGTTTGGTGGGTCATTAGGGATTATCATGTAAATATAAGCTAACTAATAAGGTAAATACATAAGCTTGGATTATTGCTACAGCAAATTCTAGAATTGTTAATAACAGTAGAATGATAAATGTAATTAGGGCTGTAGAAGGGCTAATAGAGGTTAGTGCTAATGTAGTTCTTCCAATCAGATGCATGAGTTGGTGACCAGCAGTAATATTAGTGGTTAGTTGAACTTCTAGAGCTATTGGTTGAATAAATAGGCTAGTTGTCTCAATTATTACTAGTATAGGAATAAGCAAGATTGGTGTTCCTTGAGGGAGGAAATGTGCTGATGATGATTTGGTTTTATGTCACAAACCTAAGATTACTGTTGCTGCTCATAGTGGAATAGCCATAGCTAGGTTTATTGACAATTGAGTTGTAGGGGTGAAAGAGTGAGGCAAAAGGCCTAGGAGATTAGTGGAGCCAATAAATAGAATGAGGGAAATTAATATTAATGATCAAGTTCATCCTTTGATATTATGTATTGTTATTATTTGTTTTAAAATTAGCTTAATTAACCATTGTTGAATTGTAATTAAATGATTATTGATTAGGCGATTAGGAGAGGGAAATAAGATGTTTGGAAACATAATGATAATAATTACAATAGGCATTTCTATTAGTGTGGGTGTGATAAAAGAGGAAAATAGATTTTCATTCATTTGTTTTCTCAAAGTGATTTATATTTTGTACTTTCTGAGTAGGTTGCTTTAGGTTCTGGGTTGAACAAGTGAGCTGAAATTTTTAGTTGAAAAAGTAAGAATAGGGAGATAATTATTGATAAAAAATGGTAAGTCATGTGGATGTATCTAGTTGTGGCACTTCATTATGGAGGAAGTGCTCCTCTGATCTTTAACTTAAAAGGTTAACTCTAGGACAGCTTCAGAATGTTATAATATTGAAGATGATCAGTTTTCAAACTCTTTTAGTGGAACTATTTTGAGAACAATTGGTGTAAGTAAAGCTATGGTTTGAACTGCAGATTTCTGAACATTGACTACATCTTTGCTTTTTTTTGTCCAAAATCACTTGAATGTATTTATGTGGGTGTAACTCAGGATTTTCTTATTTATTTTATTGGTCTATTTGTCCATTTTCTCCCCCCCAATATCAGTCTGTCTTGATTATTGTTGCTTTTGGTGTGTTTTGATGTTAGGTAGAGTTAGCCCTCCAATTCAAGTCTTCACTCTGAGTTGACTATTTTACCTCCACATAAAATTTTGCATCAGTTTGTTGATATCTACACAATACCTTGCTTGGATTTTAATTGGAGTTGCATAGAAGCTATAGATGAAATTGGAAAGGACTGACATCATGATAATATTGAGCCTTCCTATCCATGA
>PVLA01018185.1:0-15191 GCA_004027455.1 Hydrochoerus hydrochaeris | reverse complement strand
TGGTATTTTCTCCCAGCCATGAGCAATCTAATAAGGAAATGCTGGTTATTAGTAATATTAATAGATGCAGACAAAGAGACATAGAGTTTGGGCCCAGGTTACTCTTCGCCTGTGAATATGTAGTGCCCTCAGAAGCAGTTGTGTAGTGGCTCGCCTTTCTCTCCTGTAATCTACATTTACATTTTAACCATAATGAGTTTTGTGTATGTCATTAATTCTTGCACTTCGTTCTGTTATACCCAGGTGAATATATAGTGCCCTCAGAAACAGTTGTTGCTGTGACTCTCCTTTCTCTCGTCTAATCTTCATTTTGTCTGTACCATAGTTACTTGTTTATATATGCAGATACATGTGATATGTATCATTTTGTTACACTGACATGTTTCTAGAGTTATGTCATTGTCTCATTTGTTTTTATTCTATAATTTTTGAAATGAATTAGGTTAGCTCCTTCAACTTTGTTCTATGTTAAAGAATTTCTTTGACCATCTTAGGTCTTTTAGAATTTTTCTGAAGTTTAGTTTTAGTTGTTTTATTTGGAGGACATTGAATTTATTGAGATATTTGGTTTGTAATAATATTAAATCACATTGGTATTGATCAAAGTTATATCTCTATTTATTTAGATTGTCAGGGTTTCTTCTTTCCAATATATTAATTCTTATTTCACAGATTTTCTTCATGTTTTGTGAGACATCCCTTTTAATTCATACTTTCTAATCTTATTTTAAATCATATGGTTCAATATTAATTTCCAATTCTTTATGTTCATTGTTAAATGTAAGTAGAATGATCTGTATTTAGTACCTCTAGAGGGCACTGAAATTGATGATGGGAATTTATGCTCACATGTGGAGGCTTTTTCACAAATTGTGCTCCGTTGAACAGATGTTGAAGAATCTCATAGAAATTCATCTTGCTCTGTTAATTCATCACCCTTCATTTCTTTTTAGTACAGGCACTGTGGAAAGCAGTGAGGTGATTCACTGAAAGGTTTCGTTATGTGCAAACATCCCACATACATCCGACACATCTCACATCATCTCTCCTATATGGTTACAACTGAAGCCTGTGTACTACACTGGCTGAGGCGATCCAGCCCATAGATTGTAAGCAAGGCTAGGATACCCACTGTAACATGTTTATTCCCAGAAATCATAAGAGGGGGAAGCTAGTGATTTCAACTATCAGCTCACAAAACTAGTGCATGCTAAGGGAACATTGGGAAGAGGAGGTGAGATAGACTTATTTTCTAGTAGTAGCCAATCAGAGAATGGATTTCCAGGTGCACAGATGAATTTGTAGGAATGGGGTGATCCATACCTCTGGGATAGCATGGATGGAATTCAGGTACCAACTTACCAACTAAGTGCTGGGGGATGGGAGAACAAAATGTACCAGTGAATGTGTTGTCTACCTGAAAAGTATGGAGAAAGCACCAGCTCCTTTTCACATCATCCACCGTAGTGGAGTCTGAGATGGGAAGCTGTGTCTGGTCAGTGCACAAGCATCTTTTGAAGTCTTTAAAAATTCCACCTTCCTGCAACCAGACCAACATGGCCTCCTCATCAGAACCCCATTCACCATGGACCTATTCAGATGGTGCTGTCTAAGCACCTGCGTCCCAGGGATGAGTGGGCTGGGGTTGGAACATAGTGACCCAAAAAACACATGATGTGGGAACTCAGTGTTCTGGGGAAGGGTTTTGAAGGAGAGACCAGGATGCCTGGTATAGACCACTGGGAGGCGCAGACACTACAATGATGGACAGACAACCACCAGCACCTAGAAAATTGAAGGATATTGAGGAAATAGAGCACCCCTTCTCAACTCTGGTTCAAAACAAGACCAGTAGACCCACCTAAGCTCCTTGAGTCCTCCCATTAAGGATCCTTCCCTGTTCTCAGACACATTTCTCTATAACTGTATGGTGAGTCTTCATGTTTGGTTTCTTGATTCATAGGAGCCTAGTTCAACTTCACCATGTAGCAATAACTGGATTCTACCAAGTGTTCTTATTTCATTACAGTAATTTTTCATGTTACTTAACCAAGAGAAGAGCATTGCTATCATCCTTTTTTCAAGTTGTTTCCCAAAAAACATGGAAAATGCAAAGGGAAAAGTAAGAACAGAAGCTGTCTCCATCAACACATGGAATAAAGCCTGGGTATGTGCTGAGTACTGAGGATGAATTTCTTCCCTCACAGTTTCTCCAGTCATCAGTGAAAACGTGTTGTGTTTTTGCATGTGTTTGTGGGGCACAGGAATGGAGCGGCGACATGAGGGTGCAGATTGCCAGAATTTACATGGAGTGAGGTACATCAGCAAATGCATCACACATCAATGGAGGCATAGAAATTAATCACTTTTAGGCAATCTTCAAAGTGATGGTTCCTGCATCCTGACTTACGGTGCAATCAACTGAAGACCACCCAAAGAACTAAAGATATCACTCTACTAGGCTGAAATAATGATATCTGGAGGCTACATATCCAGCATTAATTATATAACTTTCTTGGTAAAACGGTTTTGGGTGGAATAGTTGGTTAGCAATAGCAGGAATGGAAATGGTTTGCCCCTAGTGTTTTGGGGGGACGTTTTATAAGATAGAGTGCTTCTTTAGGAAAATTTCATATTAATGATACCAGCTTTTACCTCAGAAAACTACAATCATAAAAGAATATATATATATATATATATATATATATATATAATAAGCTGAATATAAAACTAAAGAAATATTAATGATAATAGCCAAAAACTTGGAAGTTAAATACCAAAAGTTATTAGAGAATATCAATATAGGAAGAAAGCTCTATCTGTTGTAGTGAGGGGTTGCAAGGAGAACAATTACATACGGGATACAAAATTTATGACATTATTTTATGATGGTCACCTGGAGTTAAATACTAGAGAGTGCAGGAAAAGTGTTCACACATTAAAGACCTAGAAAATCCAGCCCAAGGCCTGGATTCCAGCAATGTCCTACATGAGTCCAGCTGAAGACACAGAGCCCATGACAGTGCCTCCCTTGAGTCCAACTGGAGGTCTAGAGCCTAAAATAATGACTCATGCAAGTCTGTTTTATGAACTATGCCGGGAAGGCCCAAAGGTCATTGATGGAAGCTAGAAATTCTAAGCCAGCGGGGTGAAGGATCTGTGCCAGCAGGTCAAGTTTTCTGTATTGGAGCCAGGAAGCAATGCTTAAAGTAAGGACCAGAGCTCCCTCAAAAAATACCACAGCCATCCACAGAGATAATGATGATGAGAACAGCCAAGTTCATATCAAGAAGCCAGTATGACAAGCTCCTTCAGGAGAACCAGCAAACAACAACACTTAGGCAAACCCACAACGTTGTTCTTTCTCTCCAGGTGTCCTCTTCAGGCCGGCAAATATCCTCAGGTAAACCATCCATGCTCAGCACCATGCAGATCAATTCAGCTTATATTTAAGTTGGCCACCAGTTACCAATCAACTACACCATCTAAAAATTAATAAGAAGTATGAGCCTCTTACCAGGTTAGCCAGGTAAAGAGCAAAGACTCATTTTCAGCATTAGGCCCTAAGTGGCATGCTTGCATCCATCAGACTCAGGCGGGAAAGTGTGGAGTCATCACAGAGATGCCCATAAAGTTGATCTTGTATAAAATGGATAAATTCTCTGGCTCAAAAGAATCACTTAAGAGAAAAGAAGTCATTTAAATATTGTACTTTAATTATGAATTGAAATTCATAATTAAAAATATCCCATGACAGAAATCTCCAAATACACGTGGTGCAATTGTTGAAGTCTTTTGAACATGTTAGGGAGAAACCATACTCATTCCATCTCATAAACTGTTTAGAAACTATGAGAGGTGGCTGTGCATTGCGGAGCATGCCTGTAATGCCTGCCTTCGGGAAGCTGAGGTAGAAGGATCGGCATGAGTTCGAGGCCAGCCTGGAATACCTGAGTGCAAGGCTAGCTTGAACTTCATAGTGAGACCTTGTCCCCAAACATCAAAAAAATACTAGAAGAGGTGGAAATGCTTCTAAATTCATTTTACGAGGTCAGCTTCAGTTTGACCAAACTGGACAAAGAGCAGTACCCATTGACAAGTTTAAAAACGATAATCCATTCTAAGAAGGGAAACCTATAAGGACCAAGTGGATTTTATCCCGGATAGCAAGGCTGCATCAACCTTAAAATATCAGTCAATATAACATAGCAAAGAAGAGAACCATACTGAGTGAGCTATCAAGAGGTTTAGGAAAAGCATCTAAAGAAAGCCAAAACAATGTAAGATTATTTAAAATATCTCCATACCAGAAATAAAAACAATTCTCATAACCTAAGAAAGAGCATCTATGAAAATCCTAACTATACTACCATACTTAAAATTATGGTAGAAAAATATTTCTCTTCTAGGGCAAGAACAAAGGGAGGATGTTTCTGTTTTCACCAGACCTGTTCAATACACATTGAAAAGAAGAAATAAAACCATCTTTATTAGCAGAGAATCACTGCCCAAGTAAGAAAACCCAGTGAAAGCAAGTGTAACTTTAATTCAGGCAGCAGAAAAGTCACAGTCATGGTATATAAAAATGCCAAATGCCTGTGAAACCAGGGTTTCACTACATAGTTCACGCTGGTCTTGAACTCAATGTGTAGCCCAGGATTGGCCTTGAACTTATGCTGATCCTCTTTTATTTTTCTTTTTTTGGTGCTGAGTTTTGAATCCAGGGCCTCACAAATGCTGAACATGCTCTGCAGCCCTGAGATACACTTTTAGCATCAGGATGTCTCAAACCATATGCATAAATTAGCTTGTAGTAAATCAAAGATCTAAGTAAAAAGCATAAAACTGAAATTCTATATAATGCACAGGAAAATTTTCTGTGTCACTTCAGAATAGGGGATTTTTTTAAGGGACAATATCAAAACCATGGTTTCTAATATAGAATTATAATGAATTAGAAGTTATAAAATTTTAAAACAGTCTCTCTAAAAGACACTGTTGTATAATGAAAATGCAAGCCATAGAGTTGGAGAATGGATTTAAAAAATACACACATGACTTCTAACCAGAGGATATCAGGGACTCTCAAACTCAACAATAAAAGGAAACAATCTATTCAGAATAATGGACAGTTCATCAAAGCTTCAAGATGGAACAAACAGATACAGAAGAGCTGTAGAATGAGACAAGCAAGCACACAGGAAGGGACCCAGCACTATCAGCTCTTCTATCTAGAGATGCAACTTGAAACCACAGTGGAAGCCTGTGGCATAGCACAGTGGTAGAGCGTGTGCATGGCACGTCCTTGATTCAGTCCCCAGCACCAGAAGGAAAAGGAAAGACATGATGGCATACCGTGATATAGCTATTACAGTAACTGACATTAAACAATTAATAAAAAAGGAAAACCTGGCAAACCAAGTGCTGATGAGTTTTGCAGCTACCGGAAGCCTCATGCAGTGTGGTGCGAAGGCCAAGTGACAGCATCACTGCAGAAGGTATTTTGGCAAGGTTTGCAATAGACTTACGTATACTTGTTGGATGGCCCAGCTATGCTACTCCTAGGTATACACCCAAGTGAAAAGAACAAAAAAACACACGTTCATGTGGAAACCTATGGGTTAAAGCAAATAGCAGCTTTATTCAAAAGGGTCAAACAAACAGCTAGAAACAAACCCAAACATCTCTCACCTGAGACACAGGAAGTAAGCTATGACCCATGCAGCTAAAGAAGGATATTCAGCAAAATAAAAGACGAACTATTGATCTACACAACAGTGTGTTTGCATCACAATTTCATCATGCCAGGGAAAGAGGCCCCTGTAGAAAGGCCACACATGCCAGGCTTTCATTCCTATCACCCACTGGAAAGGGAAAACTGGACGGACGCAGAACTGACCAGTGGTTGCCAGATGTGGCATCTGGGTGTGGACAGGAAGTGTGGCTCCAAGGGGCGGCATGAAAGCACTGTGTTTGGGCTGGTGATGCGTTCTGGCTGTGGTTTGGTGACTGTTCATTATCAGAATCACTGGTCTGCACACCAAAAAAGAACCTTTTTGTTAGGTAAATAAATTTTGAGTTAGAAAATCAATAATGAAAAAAATTACTCTACAGTTTGTAGTGTTTTAATATTACTCCATATTCTCATTTCTTTAAACAGAGAGCCAAATAAAAGGAAAAAGATGTGGAAAGATAATGTGTGGGTTTACTTTAGGACCCTGGAACAAATCATGTGTATGTGATACAAATGGTGAAGTGGCTGGAAATGACATGGGTGGTCCATATGCTCCCATAAGAGTGGTACCAGGCAGTGTCTTTTTAGGACAAAATGTAATCCAGTTTTTCAGGTTCTTCTCCAAGTCTCACTTTGACTTGGTTTGCCCTCAAATTCTTTAAATTTCACCATCTGCCATACCTCAGGGTCTTGAAGACAATTGCAGCAACAAGATTTTTCCCAGGATCCCAGAAGATTTTCTTACAAAGATATAGATGTTTGCTTTAAGAACCATCAGCTGCCTTGGTTCAGATTTGAAGCTTCCACCTCTAAAAAGCTCCATTGTCCATTCCTGGAGGATAAAAAAGGTGATTATTTCTTTATAGAGGAATGAAAATACTTGGAGTCTTCTATCCAGTTGGCTTTGCTTTCCCACTGTGTACCAAACTTTCTGTCAGTCTGGGTGGAGGTCTAGAGGACGAGGTCTCTTCCACGGTCCTCCCTGTAAATCCTCCCTTTGAGTATTCAAGGCACCAAACCCGTTTGAGGATATGAGTTCTGCTTCCTCAGGTTTCAGAGTCATAACACAGGACCAAATTCAGTTTAAAATCATGGTCCCATTTATCATGTGCCCATCTGTGTTGTCTCATTTCTTCATTTGACACTGGACATTTCCTGGAACCCTTGCTCTGGAAATGTTGAGGTTCTGCTCTGGGGTCTCTAAACTACCTTACACCAGATCGCAGAGCCAGGAATCTCCTGCTGCTCACCATTGCTGGGGTTGCCCTATGATCACAGTAGGGGCAGGCTGCTCTGTGGTCTTCCCTATGTGGGGACTGAGACTCTCTCCTCTGTGATCAAGGCTCACAGTGCTCTGAGACCCACCCATGGAAGTTAGAGGACCACACTCCTAGCATCCAGGCCTGGTGTTGGAACTTGGGCAGAGATGCCCTCCAAAGGATTCATCTTTAGGTGTGGGCTCCTTCTCTCTCCAGACTTTAATTCCTGGCAGAACCAACTCTAGCTGAGTGTGTCCTGTCCAACAAGTTTCTGACCTCCAGGGTCCTCAGCCCCGGGTCGGTTCGGGATGGTCTCCCTCCTGCACTCCTATGCTTTGGCAACACAGTCTCTACCTTCAGAGCAAAGCTCTGACAAGCAGGGACCTCTAATCAAATCAGGGCTGCAGCAGAGGGCGGAGTTGTCTGACATGTGAGATCTGGAGCGCAGAGCTGACAACAGTTGAGAGGTGGGATTTGTTTTGGACCCCCTATCTGGAGAGGACTTTTATCACTCTGCATTCAGCCTTGCTCCTTGACCTAACAGCACCCGGGCCTTATCAAACACAAGACGCTCAGTCACAGCAATCAGACTAGGAGTCTCATTTCCAAGTCTCTGTGGTGAAAGGGGGCACTCACCTGAGAATTCTGGGCCAAAATGTATAGGCCCAGCCACTGCCCCATTTCTGAGTTGTCTGAAACTCTCTGTCTGGTCAGCAGCTACACAGTGCTCCCACAGAGTCTTTTAGGTTCACCCTAAAAGAGCAAAGGCACAGTCGGCTCCCTAGACTTGCAATGACACACTGAAGACAGATTCTGATTCTCAGGCTAGCCAGGGGCAGACTTGGGGGAAGGCTTTGTGGAAAGAGGGCTGTGAAAGCAGCAGAGCTGGGCCATCTGTGGTTCCTACCTGGGGAGGGTATCCCTGGTGCCTCTAGGCCTCACCTGGAATTAACTGAGCCTGCTCCTGTATGTTGCTTCCACCTGAAGCAGTAAAGTCAGAATCAGGGTCGCTATCCTCTCAGTTCCCAGAGGGATGAATGTCTAGAGAATTCAGCAGCTCAAGGTACATGGCCGGCAACAGAGGCTTTCCTAGAATGTCTGGGCCCTTGCTCTGGGATGGGGCTTCCTGCCTCCTCCCTCAGCCCTCACCTTGACCCATCTGATCTCAGGTCCTCTGCACTCTCTCTGTCTGAAGCCTGGATTCACAAGAAGTCTCATACCGTGCCATCAGGGCCCCCTGAAGACAAAGGGTTCCCAACTTCAGAACTGTTCATCAAGGACAGGACTGACAACGCAGATAAATCTGAATTGTTTTGAGACCCTCTCCCCGGGCTGGAGATTCCTCACACCTCACAGCTCCTCAGCGTAATCCTTAACTGAGACCAGCAGTCTGCTCCCATCACGCGGAGCAAGGAACTCACAAGAGACCTCACAGGTCTCTAGTAACAAAAGAGCTTGTAAGTGGAGGTCACAAGCAGCAACAGTTGGGTCTCTCAGGGCTGACTGAAGGTGGGCAATGGTGCTCTTGGTGTCCCCTTCTTCCTCTTCTGGAGAGGGGCCAAGATCTCCATGCTATTTAGACCTAAGTCTGTTCCCCTCAGCCCAAGGCGATAGCTCCCAAGGTCTCTTAATTGTAAAGAGGTCAGATCCAGCTCCTGAGTTGACAGTTTTTGGGGGTTGGGACTTCCTTACAACACTCATAGCCTGTCATGTTGACCCAAGTGAGCTTGGGTCTCCTTCATGAGCCTCACCTGAAGAAAAGGATCAAAACAAAGTCTGTAGGTAGATCTAAACCACAGGCCAGTGCACATACCTTCAGTGCCTGTGCTGAGGCAGGAAATTGGGATTGGGGAATGTTCTTTATGGAGCTCTTCACCTCATCGAAGCTGGGAAGCAGAGAGAGGGAGGAGCAGACCAGCATCTTTCAATCCTCTTCAAGGCCCTCCAATGACCTAACACATCCAAGTAAGTCCCATCTCTGAATTTTCCATACCTCTCAATGACTCCACAGCTTGTGCACCAAGCTTTTACACCATAAGACCTTAGTAGAGATTCATGGGAATCACAGCAGAAGAGTTTGCTGGAGTTAGGGTGCAAGATGAAAAAGATTCTTGGTATGACCCAGGCGAAAGAGATAGCCACAATGCAAAAGTGATCTCTTTTATGTGTAATAAGAAATGGGCTCTAGATCAAAATACATGTGAAATTTTATATAGTAGAATACAGTGGAAATGCATTGTAAACTTAGTTAGAGATCTAGAATGAAAAATATTGGAATATCAAGACAAACAAGATTGCGGTAAGAGGTATAAAAGATATGGTATGAGAAGAAATTTGTGCTGTGTTTTTATGCTCATAAGAGCAACCTTGAGCAAAGAGGCCCTGAACAATCAAGACAGATTTACTTAACTGTTTGATACCTGCCAACCTTTGTTACTCACAACATCAGTGCTACACAAGGGCCTTATGTGTGCAGTAGCCATGGTGGAAGGAATGCACAATCTTCATGAAGTCACCAGCATGGGATCTCAGTCATCAAGGCTTATCCAGCTACTGCTACTGTCTCATGTATGACTTGCCAGGAACAAGCACTTGTGCTGAATACCTAACACGGACCATTCCTGCTGGATACAACCTAGCCACGTGCGGATGACTGTATCCCAAGTGGGCACAGATTCTTGCTGGAAATTGAACACATGCCAAGTTTAGGTTTTGACTACCTTGCTTGCAGTACAGTTTCAAGAAAACTGGATTCATGATTTCAGGATATTTCATATTATAATCTGAGCCCTAATACACACAGAGCAAGGCAGGTCTTCAGTGCGTACATGACAAGCGACCCAAAGTTGCTGTCTCATAAAGGACCACATAGGAGCTTCTGGATTTCTGCAACAATGGAATAACTACTAGAAAGTGCAAAAGGATTGCAAATTAAAAAGTAATTATCTTAAAGATTGCTTTTATTTTCCTCAGTAGGATACATTCTAGATCTACTATCCTAACCTACCAGCAATAAATAGAGGACCGAGACATGGAGTCTTTCATGGGAATTTGTACCTCTTGCCCCACAGGTTTAGAGTCTGAACTTCTTCACTTGTACTATTTGTAGTTTAAAGTAGTCATATATCAGCACTTAATGGCCACGTGTAGTGCTTGGGTCCCATATTGGACAGGGTTGGAAAAATGCATTTATTTTTAAAGCCAGATTACTTCCACCAAGAGAAACAATGAAAGTCCCATTTGTGTTTAGCTCCAACTTGGGCAATTCTTTTTTTCAGCACTGGTGAAATATCAGTCATAGCCCTGGAAATTGAACCTGCTAGAAAATTATTTAGAGATCTAGAATGAAAAATATTTGGATATCAAGACAAGCAAAATTAGGAAACGAGGTATATCAAAAAATCTAGGGGAAAAAACACAGCATGAGAAAAAAAATTTGTGCTGTACTTCAGTACAGGACTTCGCACCCTCTCCATTACTCACCTTCAGACCGTGTGGTGCTTGTCATTTGGTACTCTGAGGCACAGACAGGAGTCATAATCCTGTCAGGTATGAATGACCATATTCATCATCAGAAGATACAGATGCCCTGACATAATAGAGCAAAGGGGTCTCTCAGTGATCCCCTTGAATATGTGTTGGTAATTCTTGGTCTCTGTTCTGTGGTTAAGTGGGCAAGGTCACTCTTCATAACCTGGAAAGGGCTCAGAGCCAGAGGGTGGAGGGTCTGTGTTACAAAACCAAAATGTATGGCCTCCTTTGATTTGGTCATCTGGGAACAAATGAACCTAAGCTTGTGACTTTAACTGGCCTGCACCACTATCACGCACAACAGACATGCTAGATATGATCAAGAACACCCTGAAATGGCAGAAGACTAGTCTTATAGTTTAGGAGCCAGTGGCAATAAACACCACATTACTTATACACTATTGTTTCTCCTGACAACTGCTCTAGGAAAGAATCAGCCAGATTCCTTGAAGAGTGTTCCTCAAAGGAAGTGAACTTTTAGAAGTCAAGTCAAGTCTCATGTCCACACTGACAAGCAGGACTAGCCTGTGGGGAAAGACACACATACAATACTAGAGAAAGGAGGTTTTATTTATTTATTTATTTATTTATTTATTTATTTATTTATATACTTTTTGAGATCAGCCAAAAAAAAAAAAAAAAACCCACTTACCACCTGTTCAGAGGACATCGGGGTTTGGAAGAGTTCTGTTGTAGCAGATGAATTTCTTTCCTTTGCTGTGTTATGCATGGTCCTGCCACCTACAGCTTATCGGAGAGAACTGGGATTTGAACACTTACATGAGCTCAGGCACATACCTAAATGTTCCATGGAACTTTTCTAGAAATTTATTGCATTAAAATCCTACAAAATTGTCCAGATGATTTAAAAACTATCCTAATGTACGTGGGAAGACAAGCAGTATATTATGCCCTATGGCAACATAATTCCTACCCACTTGGGAAATTTTGATAGTGTATTATTTTGCTTCTCAGGCACATGGCCAATGGTGGAAACATCATAGTCCAAAATTAATTTCTATGTCAGAAAGACTATTGCTATCGGAAGTTTTCCAGGGTGAGCAAAGTGGCAGGCAGGACTTTGCACATGATGTGGGTCAGGACAGGTGATTCTGGGTAGTTTCTGTGGGAGTAGGCTGCCCCTGATCATTTTGAGTCTTAATTCAAGCCAGATATCAGGGCCTTGGATTCATATATCCTACAAGGTGCACCTAAGGACTCTCAGAATAGAAAGCAATTCAGAATCGGAGCTAGGTTCACAGTGGGAGGAAGGAAAACAGCGTGGACAGTAGATGACTTCACCCTGAGATTCTAGTGCTGGTCTTGCCATTTACCAGACAAGTACCCTGAGAAGACTCAGAGCTCAGTCGGCCTCATGTTCTTCACATTATAAAATGGGATTGACACACACTTGTGGTTGTGAGAACAGTGAATGTAAGAAGTAAATGCAAAACACTTAGAATTTCTGACACGCTGTATATTGAATATTTGTTGATAAGTTGGTTCTACTATTGCTAACCATAGACACTAGCAAGCTTTTACTATAAAATATATTTGTGTTTTCACCAGGTAAGCTTCTGGGTAATAGGAAAATGAAAACATTCACTCTGTAAAACTTCCTCTAGTGGATTCTCTACAATGGGATTTATTACTTTATTTGATTTTGGGGAGAAATTTCTTGCTGGGAACAATTCGCAGTTTTAGGAACTTGGGTGAAGAACCATATTTCTTTCCTTGCCAACATCTCTTCCACTGAGAAAAGTATTTTCAATCCAATCCAGTTTACCAAAACTCTAGCCTTGGTGCTTGCAAGGGATCTATGACAAACTGGCACAAAACCCTGGCCATTATAGTGACAAGGCCATTGTGGGGAACAGCTGAGTGGGAGATCGACCACACATTTGAGGCTAGAGCAAGGCCCCACCTGAGAACACAGGGCTCCAGAGGTGAGCCATGTAAAAAAGTTGTTGGAACTAGAACAAGGCCATTCCAGTGGGTGTCAGGCTTTGGTGTTCTCCTCCATTAACTACAGCACAGATACCTTCAAAATGTTTCATTTGCAGTGCTCTAAGCAAAACACTGAGACCTCACACTTTTGGCCCCATCCCATACTTCCCCTGTTTTTATTGTGCATAAATAGAGGCAGACAATGCTGGATTGTCACTGTCTCTTCATCACATAGGTCAGGTCCCACCTGGTCCCAGCTTTCCTTTTAGTATGTGACTAGTTTTTTTTCTTAATCTCCCATCTCCCCTTCTCAGCACCCCACTGACTACATAGGTTGTCACAGGCCAGCTCAGCACAGATGCAAGTCAATCCATCTACAAGGCAAATAACATACTGTAGCAACATTAGCATAAACTTCTTTCACCAGCAAAAGTGTCAAACTGATCTAGATTAAGTCTTGCTATAAGCAGACTCAAACTCAGAGAAGGCTCTCTGGATGGAGAACGTCTTGCTCAGCCAGCGATGGGATCACTGGTGGAGGAGGCCCACACCACTGACCAGATTAAAAGGGCCAACTTGCAAGACTGTGCAGGAAAAGTGGACTCACATGGAGAAGTTGGCCCTTTGAATGCAGTCAAGTGGGCACTAAAAGACCTAGCCTTCTGCTGCCCACTCCCAGCAGAGAGGAGAACACCTGCTGCACAGGGATTTTAGGGCCCCATTTCACCTGTGGGTCGCCTTCATTTCCTAGGAAATCCTTGCAGAGGATGGGGATAAGCACTCTGATTTGTGCCCTGCACAGGACCAATCTCCTTATAGCTGTCCCAGGTAAAGATTCCTCTCAATTTCACCCACCATCCAAAAGTGTTACGAAGAGCAGTCTTCAATTTTCTAAGGTTTTTTACCTCAGGGTCATGACAACTCATCTGAGCATGTGGCTCTTGTCTATTTGCAGTTGCATTAAAATCAATACTTGCACAAGGAAATGCAGTTACGCCAAGCCACAAACTGCGATGGCGGAGCATTCACCGAGGGCCTCTCTCTGTTAGACTCCATTCCCTCAGTGCAATTTTCATTACCCTTAGGTCCTTGAGGCCATCTCTGTATCTCCCAGATATGGTGGTCCTCCTGGTCTCCACCATCCCATCGGGTGGATTTGATACTGCTCAGTGTGGTGTGCTCATGTCTCCAACACAGACTTCGGCCTTCATAGGGCACACGTGCAATGAAGCTTTAGGGCTAAAGTGCTCTTAATTAGAAGGGCTTCTTTATTGACAGTAAATTTCTCTCACACTATTGAAGAAACCAAGAATATTCAACTATACATTTATTTTGCTAGTATAGGGCAACAGTTAAAAAGAAACAAGAGACCAAGTTTATTTATCCCAATGTTGATTCCTGAACTCCGTGTAACTTGATGTAAACGTATAAACATTTCCAAGGAAATACTTAGTTTAATTCTATGGTATGGTCTTCAGAATAAAATGAAAGCTTTCCAAGTTGGTTTGACAAAATAGCAAAGACTCTTACATTTGAAAAGGAAGAGTAAAATTCCTGTGGGATCAATATCATACAAAATCACATTCACATCAGAAATCATAAACAATCAATATCACAAAACAGGAAATACACATGTGATCAGTATCATAATGCAAATAATATGAGCAAACTACACCAAACTTGCAAACCAGGAGCAAGACATCAAAAATTCACACAAGTGTATTTCCAAGTAGTCTAAATAATTCAGATATAGAGAATATATGCATAAGTTTTACCCCTTCCGTGGCTCTTGAGTACTTAGAAGAAAATCAGAAACACAGAATGGAGAAGACTCATTTCTCATGGGGTGGGAACTAAGATAAAGATGTTGTAAGGATCCCTCCCTGTCGCTGGCATGCACTTTGCCCCTTCACTGACCCATATTGCATGGATGGGCGGCATCTTGCTCCTCCCTCAAAGCCTCTTCATATAGACGTGTGTAGGACCTGGGATCTCTCCTATTAACCTTCGCCAAATGCTCTAGGACTTTCATCTTGCTGGTTTCAGCACGGGCCCTTGGACCCCACAGGAACTCGTACTGAGCAGGATCACTATTAGGCACCTGCCGACTCTCTAGATATTGTAGTTCTACCAAATCCTTTGTGATAAATTCCCAGGGTTTACTAATAGCATAGCGCTTCCTCTGAGGTAACATTTCCCTTGTTAACAGGAATTCCCTTAAATCTACCTCGCTGATGTAGTTACCCTTCAAGAAGATGACAATGAGTATGACCACCAGGAGGTTCATTTTGGAAATGCTCTGGTAATTATCACCAAGCATCCCATTGTAAGTGAGACCCAAGATAGGCTTAAGGACATATATTTTGCTAGGAGGATCTACTTCTTGCACATCAATGCCAAAGGCCAGACACATGCACTCATAGACCAACTTGAATACTTCAGAGAAGTGCCTGAAGTAGTGTACATCCACATAGTGCAACATCTCTCCTCTGGTGATAGGTTCCTTAATTTGGTACTTGTAGAGCAGGACAGGCAACAGTTCAGTTAAGTTCTTATCTTGGTACAGGGGGCACAGCAACTGGAGGACAAGCACATCTGGGGAGGTGCACAGATCCTCTTCTTGCCTGCTGCTGCGCTCACAGGATGGGGTTCTCTCACCAGAGGCCATGGCAGTGGTGGGCAGGACACACGCTGAGGATTCTGGGATAGCTTGGTGTCTC
>PVLA01018184.1:0-15194 GCA_004027455.1 Hydrochoerus hydrochaeris | reverse complement strand
GTCCTCACTTATCCAAGCACTCACAGACTGGACAAGCCATGGGCTAAGGAGCCCTGGCTATAGCTTCTGTTGAACTAGTTCTTAGTATCATTCACATGATGATGGTTTTACTAGCAGAATACAAGAGCTGTGAGAACAGGGAAGCTTCCACCCAGATTTCACAGGAAAGCCTGAGAGGTCAGGCAAGCAGTTCCTGAAGGACAGTGTAAGAAGGGTACAGGAATAAAACCACAGGTGCAGAGGAGACCTAGGGAAGTTACAGATGCCAGGGACATGAATGTCTGCTGAGGAAAGCAGGCCAGGGATGGAGCCAGCCCAGAGAGAGGCTGTGTGTGTTGCAATGGGCAAGGCAATGGAAGTGGTGCTGCCCAAGTCCTTCAGAACTCAGTTTTACCACCATGTGTCCAGGATACCACATAGAGAGCTACAGGACTAATGGCTATCTTTCTGGGTTTTAGTCTTGCTCTGGTCCAATTATTTTCTATTCCTCCTTCTCTCTCTTTTGGAATGGGAATGTTTCAACCTGTAGTATTGTACCTTGGGATTATGCACTTTGATTTTACTATTTACTTACTTGGTAGGATTAAATGTTTTTAAGTGTTGCTCTAGAATAAGATATATTTTGATTTTACTCAGTTGTTAAAAACCTTACAAAGTTGCATTGATGATCTGAGGTAGGAAGTGACTTCAGGACTTATCATATGCCTTCTTTGAAAGTACTTACTTCAGGTTGGACATAGAAGCACATACCTGTAATCCCAGAACTTGGGAGGCTGAAACAGGATCTTGGAGAGTTTAAGGCCAGTCTGGGCAACATAGTGACACCCTACCTCAACCCCTATCCCTCCAAAAAAAATAGTTTGATTCAGATGTGTTTGTACATGTTGTGAGGTATGTGACCTGTTTCCATTTGTCCTTTTTAAGACTTCAAGAGAAGAGGGTGGTAAGGACTAAGTTTCTGAAAAGACATCAGTAATCTCCCTTAGACATCTAAAACACAAATTTACATTATCACAAACCATTAATCATGGCTACAGATAAAAATCACCTGGGGGTGGTTAAGGACTGAGCTTAAGCAGCTTTCCAGGGTTCCTACTGCACAATCTAAGGTATTATGAAGCCATGCACCAGGCCTCTGCAGCACTGCATTACACCTCTGTGAGCGTACATGTGCGTCTCCTCAGTTTCCTTAAGTGCTGTCTGGCTGGTAAGGGAAATCCAAGACAGAAGTTCTGTAGGAATTAAGGAGCACCTAGGGTCTGATCTGTGTTCAATACACCTAAAGTTTCTATAGGGTGACAAAGATGGATGGAGGGCAGCACGTCTTACGCAAGAACCGAGGCAAAATGGAGAAGGGAGTGGTTGTGGGAGGAAAGGAACCTGGGGGGAGCGAGCCTCCTTGGAGCAGGGGATATGGAAAGAAGGGCAAGGATGGCACCTTTGGGGTCACACAGAGCTAGTGCGGGGAGGGGGTAGGAAGCAAGGATGTGAGGAGTCAGTTCTCCAAGTTTGTGTTCTTTCCAGAAGGGCTAAAATATGGCATGAAACCATCCCTTCAAACTGCCAGGGAGTCTAAGTATCTCTCTATCTAGTTTTTACCTTTCTTGACAGAAACATAATGGGAGACAACTCCTAAAGAAAAAGGAGCCATGGACACTCAGCTAGATTTTCATGTGAATTTTAACATCTAGGAGTCAGGTTTAAAGCAAGTGCAGGTTTAAAACTGGGCTCTTTTGTCATACCTCCTGGATCATACCATGGATTCAGAGGTGGGAAATTAAAATATAACAAGGAGGCAATAGCAGGATACAGGACACAGATCTGAGCAGGTTAGGTTAACTTTCAATCTTCCAGAAAATGGGATTTGCTGTGTTTATATCTCCCAGAAAAGCGTAATTGTTATATGATATTTGATGACAGCTTGGGGAAACACAGCCACTGACTACAGACTAACTTGCTAACCAGTTCCTTCTGGTTGTTGCCTATGCTAGGTGAAAGGTTTCTTTTTCATCTATCATATTTCATCCCTTGAGATTAAAGAAACAATAAAATTAGCCCAAGTGGCTCTACAACCCCAAAATGATTTAAAGTCTGTTTGTTAATCTTGCATATCTTTGGTTGGTTTCAGCAAAAATGATTAAAAATATATATAATCTTGTGGGTTATATTTTGGTGAAAGATCAAAGTTGATAATACAATAAAATGTTATTGCCAAACAATGACTTGAGAATATGCAAGTCCCATATATTGAAATAATTTGTAGGTGCATATGGGCATCATATGGACTATATAACCCAAGCATATTCTCACCACTGTAGAATTTTCAAATGTAATATTTTAGGTGTAAATATAGTACACTGGCATAGTGACATAACTGTAGGTTAAGTGTGATCAATTGATGACAGAGAAAGACCTAAGAATTTTTAGTGACTCTATCCCTCCTTAGACATAAAAGATAAATATATGTACAGTTTTATACAAAGACAATTCTTACAGGTAAAGATCAACTGTATATCAAATATCCAAATTTTAATTCTAAATCAATTGCTTCTGAAAACACTTTAATAAATTTCACATACATTCTGGACTTTCAATTTTAAACTCCCAGCTGGTCAGTAGAATGGTTACACTCTTAAAGATAAAGGTATTTGGGTATTTACATATTGTCACTGCATCTGTTTTTTTTCTAGTTGCTCATAAGGTTCCAGGCTTGACTTGTAACCAAGAGCCTAACTGAGGGACCGTAAATAATGCTTTCAAAGCACATTTGTTTCTGACTGGAAGTAATGATCATTCAATTCAGGTGATAGTGGAAACGGGAGCTAAAAACACAACCATCTGAACTCCGAGGCATTTGTCATAGTGGACAGAAGCTACAGCCTTTCCTCTAAATGCTCAGCTCCTGCAAAAGCTCAGCATTCACCAAAGCTTATCTGACCCTTCTCCCTCATTAGGCAAGAAAGAAAAGATGTTTTCAGAGTGAAGAGAGCCATATAAGTACAGTTTCATTAGCTGAGTTCCAGGAAGCTGTCTGCCAGAATTACTGAGAAGAATTTCGGTTTTAAGTTGCCAGGTTTCTCCATTAAAGCACTTCACAATTCTGGGGATTTAAACTGGAAAATGTGGAAACAAACAAGAACCTCAAGGTCAGGACTATTAAATGCTTAAAAAGACTTGCTGGAAAAAACTTGATTCTTTGCTGGTGCTCGTTCCACTACTCATTCCTTTTCAGCTACATGTGAACAATGTGGACACATTTATTCTTACATTCTCAGTTGTAGCAGAAGACGCCATTAAAAAACTTCCATAATTGTCATGGTTTAGAAAACAATTGTGGGAAATAACTTTTAACTAGTTAAGTATGAAATTATCCGGGCGTGGATCATCATTTAGAGTGGTTACCGGGGACAAGTGAAGGATTTGGCAGATGGTCAGTCAACACTTCCTTACCTATCAAAGCCTCTCAGGAGAAGACATGAGAGATAGGGGCAACAGAAATCTAATGCATTTTCTACAGTGGTGAGAAAGACCATAATCTTGAATTAATTTCCAGCTATAATCCTTTTTTATAACAGCTGAAACAAAGAATCACCGAAGGAATATGCTAGTGACTTGGTTTAATCTTTCTAAACTGTGTAATTCATCGGAACATCATATTGCACCCCATGTACATATACACATTTATTAATTGCCAAATGAATTTTAAAATCACTAAAGGTGTTTTTGTATCAACATGGGATACACCAAAGACCAGGTAAACACACATGGAAACAGCTGACCTTAGTTAAGTAATATTAATAATGAGAAGGCTTCAGGGATTGTCTGTGCTTAAAAAAATGTGGCATGATCCAAAGGCTATCGACAGTGAACAGACTCATTGCATATTCTGAGCTCCACCACTTGCTAGCTGCGAGAACTTAAGTCACTCGGCTTCTTTCCCTCATTGTAAAATGGAGTGGAGTCTGATTTTGATCATTAAAGTCTTTGCCAGCCCCAGCTACTGTATATACAGAGCCAACTTCTCCTTTGTTTGGGAAACCAGGTGAGTGCACTGGAGGGGCCCTAACCTGCTCTCAGAAACAGCAGAATGTTTTGCGCCTTGGGTCTTGGCTCACACTGCATGCAGAGGCAAGGGTTTCAATAAATGTCTAGGGCAACACATGAGAACTCCCATGGAAGGTGCAGGCATTGTCTTGACCACTCACTGACAGACTGGAAGCCACATAGGACAGAGGACAAATCCAAGCATGTTTCATTCAGTGTGCCCCTCCTCCCACCCCTGCTTATCATTCTTGGAATGGGGCAATCATATGACACAGCTGCATGCAAGGAGAGGCGACAGAAAAAGGACAGAGATGGCTGGGGCCAGAGCCTGGGCCCCCTCCTTACCTCCTCCACATGACTGGGAGCACTTGGTGTACCCCTCATATGTCCAGTCATACAGCACATCGAGATCCTGCAGGCCGCCTAAGAGTCCATCTGCATCGTGCATGTTAAACTCAGGAATCTCCCCGTTGCATGGTCCTGCGTAACAGGCACGCTGGGATGCCGGCCTGGGGCCTTCGCACTCTTCAACAGGCAGGTCAGCCACGGACTGTGAGAAAGACAGGAGCACCTGGCACCTGACTATTCGCACCTGGATCCCCACACCACACGTGACTGTACAGGCTGACCAGGCCTCTGGGACGAACCTGCAGTCGGCAAGCAAACAAGAGGACAGGATGAGAAGTCCCAGTAGGGATAACACAGGGGTTATGCCAGGCCTCATGGCATCTGCCTCCACTTCCCAGAACTGTCCGGGGATATGTGCAGGGCCCTCTACCCTGTCCTGGTGATGGGAGCTTCAGTTTAGTTCATGAGCTCATTGGCCACTGGTGCTAGATTCTGATCTGTGAGTGTCACGTGAACTCCCAGCTGCAAGACATTCCAGCCACAGATCACCTGCTCATTCTCACCCTGCACCCACGTGGTAGCTCTTCGGAGCAGGGAACTGGTGGTTCTTACTCTAAATCCCAGCACTTGTGCCTCTCACAGGATGCTGGCTATTCTTACAGCAGGCTAATACTGACGCTAAAAACTCAAACAAAATAAGCCCAGGAGATATTTAAGGAAAAGTTTTTCTTTTAGGCTGGGTCTCATATTCTGTAACTCTCCAAGTTACAGAAGTTACAGAAGTAACAGAAGTTTCCCTAAGATTTATTTTTATTTTTTTTGTAAGTTTCCAAGAATGGTACAGTGTTGCTCCTCACATATTCTTTGAATTAGTCTGAACTCCAATGCTTTATATTGGAGAGAAAAGCCACGCTACAAATTTAAATCCACAGGCATGTCACAATAAATGAGGGCATTTGCACTCAGACAAATTTGTTCAATATCCTCTTCCTTCCACCCCCTAAAAGAAGCTACACGAGAAAAAATTTGTTTTTCCTTGGAGTTTCTCTAGAATGTAGGCAAATATCCAAGTTTAAAACAAAGTTTTTTCTTTCCATTAGTCAACCATGGCTATAACTGCAATGACCTTGCAAGGGACCTAGGGAGCAAAGCCCCTAGGGAACCACTAACATTTTCAACAGCATAATAATTTGGAGAAAAAACTTTGGGATAAAACTTTATTTTTCCAAGCTTCTATTGCTTTCTCACAGGGAGTTTTGCTGTGGAGGCAAGTAAACCTGGCTTCTTAACCTTGACTTTGGCAGAAAGGAAACAAGCTGATAAAAAGGTTACAGTCTTAAATCCTAGCAAGTGCAAATGGTTCCTATCTAGTTCAGGAAAATAGAAATTTTAACAGTAAACTAATCCAACTTTTCACGCTGGAAAGAATACTACATAGACATTTCCTGGGGCTGGTCCTGGGCTACATGACCAGCAGAGGTGGCCAGCAGGGAACACAGCTTTCTGCAGAGCACACACAGCTGAGACCCCACAAGCACCCCTTCTGAGAGGGCCTGACCCCAGCTACCTTTGAAGAGCAAGTCCAGAATTATTCCCAAAGAAGTCTCATCACAATTTTGCTAGTTTTTTCCCCTCTAGTTTTTGACTTATCTTCTCTCATATAGACAATGTGGGGGAAATAACATCCTAAGATTTAAGTCTGCTCTCTTTAAATGATGACACCTGCAGGGGACTTTTGGAACTATAAAACCCAAACCTATAATTGAAATGATTTTAACTCTCTTATTACATGTTCATATACAGCTGCCTGGGTCTTGCAACAAGAGTCATGACAAATACACAGCACTGGATTTTACAACACAGGAGTAAACATAAAGGAAAATGCATGTTAAGCTATTTTGTATATCAGGAAGACATGAAAGCAAACAATTAGCCTGCAGCTTTGACAATAGCGTAATGCATAATGCTTCTTTAACAATGTAGGAACAAAAATTAATTTTTCAATAAAAACTATGGCAAGATCTCAAAAAGAACTGCATCCTATTAAGTTTTACTAAGCAGCAAGAATTATTGTTTAATCACTTAGACACCTCTTTGTAACCAGCACCACAAAATGGAACCTTAAAAGTTATATTTGTTTCCTTTAGAGACAAGTGGCTTCTCCAAAATTCCACTGGCCAAGGCCATAAATAATTACCCCTGCCTCGCTTCAGCCCAGATGAATGGACCAAAAATGCAGACACTAGCACCAGGAGGTCTAGTCCAACTTCATTACCTTAGGCAAGGAGAGAGAGAGTTCTCGACCCTGAGAGAGATGAAACGAGCCTAAACATGTGTATTATTTTTATGTGTTCTGTACTGCTGCTGTTCCCTGCTATAACGAGCCCTGATACACTTGTATGTGGAAATGGTGACTTGAGGTAAATGAGACCCTTCATCTCCTTGGTGTTAGCTTTGATTAAACCCTCTTTCCTTTTACCAAAAATAAATGGCCTCTTTAGATTTCACCAGTGGTGAGCAAATGAACCTGTGTGTAGGAAACTAAGTAGCTGATAACATCTTCTGTGACTATTACGCAATAGAACAAGGGTCAACAAACTTTTTATTAAAGAGCCAAATAGAAAATAGTTTAGATTTTGCAGGCCATGTAGTCTCTATAGCAACTACCTATTATACCATTCTTGAGTGATGTAAGTAAGCAGATATAGAGGGTTGTGCTCCAATAAAACTTCAGATACAAAAACAGGTAGGGGTGTTGGGACAGTGATGGAAGAGTCTAGAATTGATCTGTGAGCTGTAGTTTTCCAATCCCTGCTACAGAAAGAATATTTAGAAAAGATGCCATACATATTTGGATTCACAGATACTCCCCCAAATTTATCTCTTTCCACGAGTATAAACTTATAGAACAAATGGCCAATGTGATTTATGTTTTACCTTCCAAAGTGAATTCTGGGTAAACTCTAGAATATAAATGTTTCACAGACTGGGCCCTCAGCTCTCCTTGCCTGAAACATGCATGACTGCATTTAGTCTCTTTGCTGAACCAGGATGACAACACCGAAAGCATACAAAGTAGGAAAGACGTGCTATTGAAGCCTCAGGAATTGTAATTGTTAAAACATATCTTTTATTCCTCTTTTTTAATTAGTGCATTTATGTAGCACATAATGCTTCCATTTGTCATGTGGAGCTGGTACAGGTATGTAACATATCTTCTTTTTTTATCCCCTAATGCTCCCAAACTTCCCCACCCCAATTCTTAGACCCCATTTCACTTACAAAAGATCTATTTCCATTTTTTCAATTTCTTTCTTTCCTCCCCTTTTCTCTTGCTTCCATTCCCACTCCTTCCATCTTGTTCTTTCCATTTGAAAAATGTCTCCCTGCTTACTATTATCTATCGTTTACTTTATCCTTTATTTATATTTTGGGTTTCTTATATAAGAAAAACCATGTGATATGTAAGCATGTGTGTATGATTTATTTCATTTAGCATTATGGACTCTAGGTGCACCCATTTACCTACAACTGCCTCAAGTTCATCTTTATGGCAAGGTAATATTCCATTATATATAAGTACCACATTTTCATTATCAATTAATCTGTTGATGGTCATGTATTTCCAATATTTAGCTATGACAAATTGTGTTACTATAAACATGGTATGCACATATCACTGTAATATGATGACTTTAACTCTTTCAGGAAGATACCTAGAAGAGAAGAGCTGGGTTAAATGAAATTTCTATTTTTTAAATTTTTAAAAAAAATTATTTAAAGAGAAACAAAAGCATGTAAAGGGTAGAGATAATACAGAATTCCAAGAAAAAAGATAAACAATAAGCAATCACTAGTTAATCAATTACATATTGTCCTCTTAGAAACAGTTGTTCAAGTTACAAAATTAAAGCATACAAAGTAGATAAACAGTGAGAATGTAAACAGCTATGTATGCATGAATCTCTGCATGTATTTCTAGCCTTTCTGTATTAGAGGGAAAAACAAAACTTAGCAAGACAAAACAAAACAAATTCCTATAAAAACATGAAACCAAAAAGCCATATAAAACCACAGTACAAGGTGATCTACAATGATTACTGTGTTGTTTCTTATTATCTTCATAGAATGTCTATATCATCAGGCATAATTGAATATAGCCATGTAATTGAGTATAGCAGTAAATAACAATATTAGTAAAAATAAAACATTGTACACAGTATATAATTTCAAAGGCAGGTAATAATCAAACCATATTGGATATTCTAGTGAATCTTGTCATCTTAAGTGCAGTTGCCTATACTCTCAGACTTGACACTATCAATCATAATAGCTTTGAATAAAATCTATCAATACAAAACAGCGATCCAACAAACCAGATTCGATTATGATCAGTCAAAACAGTGTAGGTTTTACAGAGCTTTAGATTAAGTTAATAGGAAATTAAGGATGGTTACTGTACTATATCCTGTTATTTTGGGGATAACTATTTGTGCCCTCAAATCTAGTACAAGTAGAATGACTGGAACATCTAAGCAGAGTGGTGTGAGTAAGGTGAGTTTTAAATCCTGGTGCACTATTAACAATATAGTGTATCAAGGCCATCTATGTTAGAGTTTCTAGTTATCCTTCTCTGCCTCATTTCTGCTATGCTATTTTTCTGCCTTTGTTTGTCTAGTTTTCTCCTTCATTCTACTGCCTTCCCTGCTCATTGAGGCCTTTCTGCCACTGTTCCTAAAATCCTGGTATTTTTTTTCTTTCTCTCTAGAATGTCCTTCACTATTCTCTATAGGGTTGGATTGGTGGTCACAAACTCTCCCAGTTCCTCTTTGTCATGGAAGCATCTTGTTTCTCCATTAATTTCTAGTGACAGTTTTGCAGGGTACATCAATCTGGGCTGGAGGTTATTTTCTTTCAGGGCTTGGAATACTTTGCTCCAAGCTCTTCTTGATCTGATAGTCTGTATCAAGAAGTCAGCCGTGATTCTGATGGGCTTACCTTTATAGGTAATCTGTTTCTTTTCTCTGATGGCTTTTAATATTCTATTTTTATATTGAATTTCTGGTATCTTGATTATTACATGTCTGGGTGTAGCTCTGTTTTGGTTGTAGGTGGCTGGAGTTCTGTATGCCTCATATAACCAAATGTCATTTTCTTTTCCCATGCTTGGGAAATTTTCCTTAATTATTTCCGTGAATAGGCTTTGTAATTCACCTGTTTGTATTCCTGCTTCTTCGTTCATGTTTCTTATTCTTAAATTGTAGATTCTCTTGTCTCTTCTAGCCTTTGTATTGTTACTGCCTGTTTCCTTGCTTTTTTTAAGAGATGTTTCCTTTCATGATTACACATTGCAAACTTGTCATCAAGTTTTGATAGTCTATCCTTAGTTTCTTTTAAGGCATTTTGCCAGCTTTCAATGGAGTTTTTAATTTCCTGGTAATCTCTTTCAATCTGCTTCATATATTCTATATATTCTTTATCAAATGTTTCTCTCCTTTTTTTGTGTTCCTTCCTTCTTCCATCTGTTATCATCCTGAGAGATGCTTCCTGAGAGCATTTCTTTTATTACTCTACTCATATCTTGCTTTACCTGAATTAATATTTCCAGTTTTGAGCTCATCTACAAGGTCCCTAAGATATCTCTTAATGTCCATTGCAGCCATGTCTGATGTTGTGTGTTTGCTGCCCTCAGTCTCCCTTGTTTTTCCCTCTCCTGGATCAGGGCTCTCAGAGTTCTGGGCTGGGGGCCTCCTCCTGCCTCTCTCTCCTGTCATGGTCCTGGCTTCCTCCACTCAGATATACAGTGCAGATTGCAGCCCTCTTCCTGTTGGTCATGGTTCTGAAACACACTGGCAAGGGACCTCCACCCTCTCCTCCCTGCTCTTGTCACTAAGATGTAAGCAGGTGCTATGTGTGCCTGCCCTTCCCCATCAGATCAGCTAAACTTCAGGTGCCTTCACCAGGTTCGAAATTTCTATTTTTAGTTTTTGAGGAATGTCCATTCTGATCTCCATAAGCTTTTAGTCCCACCAGCATTTGTTATTATTTGATTTCTTGATGATAGCCACTATTTCTGGAGTAACATGGTACTGCAGTGTTGTTTTGTGTTTCTTTAATGACCAGTGATGTTGAATACATTGGAGGGAAGACAGCCTTTTTAAGAAATGATGCTGAGAAAATTGAATATCCACATGTAGAAGATTGAGTCTAGACCCTTATATTTCAATGTGTACTAAACTGAAATCAAACTTGTTATAGTTTACATCTAGGTATTCCTCCAAAACCTTATGAGGTCATGAGTGGTGGCATTTAGCATTTGTGATTGGTTCATTGTCTAGTGCTGGGATTGGTGATGTGAGTGCTGCACTCACCCATGGGCAGTTGGCTGGCATACAATATAAGGGAGAGAAGGAGGCGTGCTTTTCCTGTTTGTCCTTTTGCTCTGGCTGCTTTTGCTGGCTGCTGCCTTGAAGTGTTGCCTCAGGGCCATGCCACCCTGCCCTGGAGCCAGCTGATTATGGATTGAAACTTCCACACACAGTGAGCTAAATAAACCTTTTCTTCCTTTACTTTAGGTGTTGAGAGTTTTGTCCCAAAATTGAGAGAAAAGTTAATGAGAAAAACTGGATCAAAGATCTAAATGTTTAAACAGAAAGATTTAATATGCTGGAAGGTACAATAGGTAAAACTCTTGAAGATATAGGCATAGCAAGGCCTTTATGTATAGAACCCCAGTTACTCAAGAGATATCAAGAATCAACAAACAGGATCACATCAAATTAAAAAGCTTCTATACATCAAAGGACACAATAAACAAAGTGAAAAGGCAACACACAGAATGGGAAAAAATTTTGCCAGATACTTTTCATGTAGAGGACTAACATCTAGAATATATAAAGAACTCAAAAAACAGACTCTACTAAAAATGAGCCAATCAGAATAGGCAATTAAAATAAATAAACACTTCTCAGAGGAAGAAGTACAGATGGCCAATAAATACATGAAACATAGTGATTTTAAAGCGGCATAGCTAAATAAAAAAATTGTGTGTATTTCATTTACAGTTAATAGCCAAAATCAATAAACATCTGCTTTATGTCTCCCAAATGAGAGTCTTATCAAATGTAAAACAGCTTCCCTGGCATATCTCCCAAGCCACCACCCACAGGTCTTCATCAGGTTCACACCAATTAAAAACAACTTGGTTTTTAAACAGTGCTGTCTCTTGGCAGTTGTCTTAATTTGTCTAGTGCACACACGGTATGGTATAATATATTCTCTTTTGTCAAAAGCAGGAGATTATATTTCAAAAGAAAAACATTTTATAGTGCAAATGACTAAATGAAAAGTAACTGTTTTATGTATATGAAGCTTTTCCACAGTCCCTAGATCTCCTGACTGTATTTTCTATCTTGATTTTTCTGGCTGCAAGTGGGAGGAAACCAGGCCAAGGAGAGGGCAGGCAAGTTAGAAGCTTAAATGTCACGTTTAGATGTCTCATCTTGAATAGCACGTTTTGAGTTCAAACCTTTAAAGTGGCTCCTACAAAACAGAGTACAACCATTTTCATCTCTTAAATCAGTATAAGAATCTAAATTTAGAAGTTTTTTTTTTTTTTTTTGCTACAGAATTGTCAGATGAATAAAGAATGACTGGAAAAGTGGATTCTTTAAAAGATTGGTGCAAACTTCAGAAGTGATGGTATGATTTCTATATTTAGTTTTTCTGTCTCTGGGAATTAGATGGTTTATGTTTCAATCTGGTATTCCACTTGCAAATTTAATTGTGAATTGCATTAACAAAAAGTTTATGCTTGGAGTATTATCACAGTCCATTTTAAGAAATAGCGAACAGTGACAATGAAATTCATTCATAAAATTCCTAAGTGGTTTATTTCATTAGTGACTATTTTGGAGTCAGAAACATGCACTGAGATAATAAAAACAACCACTTCATTAATATAATGCTAAACAGTGATGATGTTCTATTGGTAAATTAATATCATGTTATTACAGATATTAGAATTAGGTTTAAACTTCATGGACATGGGTCTATAACTAACACATTATCTTTCTCTTTTTTCTTATTCATTTTAAGACTGTCTTCCTCTCCCAAAAATATATTTGTTTAAAAATATCATTGGGATTACTTAAAATATGAATAGCTTTACAGGTGTATTATTTTGATGACATAACTAGTCTCATGCTATAGTTTCAAAATAGGAATTAAAACTTACAGGGAATCACATTAGAGCTATTTAATTTTGGTAGCTTGCAGCCATCATGATTTTGAGCTGCAAAATTTCTCTTTACTGTAGGTGTGGATTTCTCTTTACTTTGTGTTGGTTTATATTTTCATATGAAAGTGATGTGGTGTGGATTTCTCTTTACTTTGTGTTGGTTTATATTTTCATATGAAAGTGATGATGTGACATTAAAGCAAAGAGAGAGGAGGGAATAAATTGAATAGTTTAGGAACAAATTATGAAAGGCATTTAAATGAACCAAAAAGATTGCTGGCAATTCTGTTAAAAGCATCCTTTGTGGTTATCTTAGTCTTTCCCTGATGCTGAGCTATTTTACCACTCTGTAAGTTGCACCAAATTGATAGTATAAATGATTCTTGCCCACAGAAATGCATATTTTGTCTTGAGGGATGTAACTGATCATTGCCTTATTGATAGACCAATTTTACATCTATTTGTAAATTCATTTTTCCACTCTCATTTACCTAAATGCACAGGATCCTCTTAAATTACATTTAAGTTGGGTGCAATGACTCACTGATTCTCTCATTAATTAATGAGGTAAAGTGGTTTCCCTTGTTTGAGCATTTACCAATTGTGGTTTCAGTTAGCCATATTCAACTGTGGCCCAAAAATATTAAACAGAAAATTCCAGAAATAACTTACAACATTTATTAGATATACTAGGATACTCATTCAATTTTACTATTTATTAACTTCTCATGATGCCTAATTGATAAATTAAACTTCATTACAGGTATGCATGTATAGGAAAAATATAGAATATATAGGATTCTTATACTATTTATGTTTGATGGATCTACTGGGACGCTTGGAATTGTACCTTTAGATAAGACAGGGCTACCAGAAATAAAACTTTGACAGATCTTAATTTTAAATTTGCATAAGAAATATAGGGTTTCACTTTCAAGAATTTTATTAACTAATGACCACAGAAGAATCTAGAAAATAACATATTGAAAATATAAAATACTATTTGACTTTACACAAAATATCTTTTACATAAATATGTCAACTGAGGGCAAAAAAGTACAGACTTTATAGATAATAATATATTATTCCACATTGTTTGCATTAGCAATCTTTCCTATTGCTAGGACACAATATCTGACATTCAGTATTTGACAAAGGAAAGGTTTAATTGGACTTATGACTTTAAGTCTAGGGTTGGCTGGCTCCACGGCAGAAATTTTATGGCAAACAGGTGTGGTGGTTACTTCAGGGCAGCAGAGGAAAAGCAAAGTAACAGCACTAGAGAGCAAGGAGTGAGGGCCTGGATACAATATCTAAGGTCAGACCTTCATGCCCCACTGAGATAGGCCAGAAATGCGCGCCCCCAATCCTGTGATTCCTAAGCCAACCAAGAAAACACAAGCCTAAGTATCACATACCACCCCTTGTCACCTTGACACCCAAACACATCTCCTCAAACCATACACAATCTCCAAATAAATACAAAGTCATAATTCTGCCAAACATTATACAACTATCATACCTAAAATTGAAAACACAATAACCCTTTGCCAACATGTCACAAGTTACAGCACTTAAAAAAAAATGTCCAACTCTGTTCTTAGACTTGAGGCAAACTATTAGCTATGAACTTCTGTAAAAATCAAAATCGAGTTACATAACCCCAGTGAAAAATGGCTCAGGTTAAATATTTCCTTTCTAAAAGATAGAGATGGAGAGATAGAAAAGAATTGGACCAGAGCAAGATTGGAACCCAGCAAGACAGCCTGTCTTAGTGACTTTTTACTCATTGTTAAGACAAAACACCTGACACCCAAAGTTAGAGAAGGAAAGGTTTATTTCTTAGAGTTCTTGGAGATTTCAGTCCATACTCAGTGGGCTCCAAGGCAGCATGCTGTGGTGGGGCAGCCATTCATGGCTGCTGCAAACAGGAAGGCTAAAGTAAAAGAGTGAGACACACCAGCAGTGACATCATATTGTTACCCCAACCCTAGGTGGGTGGAACACTCACATCGCCAATCCCAGCGCTAGACAACAAACCACTCACAAACGCTAGATTGAGCCACATCCATATTACATGAGGCCTGGGGTGGGGAGAAAAGAAATACATAATCTATAACACAGCCATTAGTCCTGTAGCTCTATATGTGGTATCCTGGACACATGGTGGTAAAACTGAGTTCTGAAGGACTTGGGCAGCACCACTTCCATTGCCTTGCCCATTGCAACACACACAGCCTCTCTCTGGGCTGGCTCCATCCCTGGCCTGCTTTCCTCAGCAGACATTCATGTCCCTGGCATCTGTAACTTCCCTAGGTCTCCTCTGCACCTGTGGTTTTATTCCTGTACCCTTCTTACACTGTCCTTCAGGAACTGCTTGCCTGACCTCTCAGGCTTTCCTGTGAAATCTGGGTGGAAGCTTCCCTGTTCTCACAGCTCTTGTATTCTGCTAGTAAAACCATCATCATGTGAATGATACTAAGAACTAGTTCAACAGAAGCTATAGCCAGGGCTCCTTAGCCCATGGCTTGTCCAGTCTGTGAGTGCTTGGATAAGTGAGGAC
>PVLA01018183.1:0-15196 GCA_004027455.1 Hydrochoerus hydrochaeris | reverse complement strand
TACAATGTTTTATTTTACTAATATTGTTATTTACTGCTATACTCAATTATACTGCTATATTCAATTATGCCTGATGATATAGACATTCTATTGAAGATAATAAGAAACAACACAGTAATCATTGTAGATCACCTTGTACTGTGGTTTTATATGACTTTTTGGTTTCATGTTTTTATAGGAATTTGTTTTGTTTTGTCTTACTAAGTTTTGTTTTTCCCTCTAATACAGAAAGGATAGAAATACACATAGAGATTCATACATGCATAGCTGTTCACACTCTCACTGTTTATCTATTTTGTATGCTTTAATTTTGTAACTTGAACAACTATTTCTAAGAGGACAATATGTAATTTATCAACTAGTGATTTCTTGTTTATCTTTTTTTGGAATTCTGTATTATATCTACCTTCTACATGCTTTTGTTTCTCTTTAAATAAAATCTAAAAAAATAAAAAAAAATTAAAAATAAAAAAAAACAAGACACAAACCCAGACATTCAGTTAACCAAAGGCAAAACCAGGGGACACTGAGGTTGGATGGCCTAAAAGCCTCCCATTTGGCCTCTCTGAAGTGGTAATAACAAAGAAATGGAGGCTCTAAAAAAATCGATCAGAAATAATATCTCAGATAACTGCAAGGATGGTGTCCATAGTGAAAAACATGCCTAGATCATTTACAGACAAAAGAAAATCAGAGGAGCTTAAGAAAATTAAGAGGGCCAGGAATATAGCTCAGTGGCATAAGTGCTTGCTGGGCAAGTGCAAGGTCCTGAGTTCAATTCCCTGCACAAAAAAAAAAAAGAAAAGAAAAGAAAATTATGGAAGCCATGAATGCTAAGCATAAGAGAAAAATGGAATTTATAAGGCAGATTCAAGCAGAAATCTAGGAGAATAAAAAATTCCGTTGAGAGTATCTGCAGCAGATTAAGCCAATGTGAGGACAGGCTTACAGTGAGCAAGCATAAAAATAAAGATTTATTAAAAACAGTAAGGGACCATGAGAAATCAACCCAGAATCTGCTAAATGAGGCAAAGAAGAATAACTTAAAGTTGACTGGATTCAATGAAAAAGCTGGAAATACTACAAATGATACCAAAAAAAACTTCGCAGAAGTCATGGCAGAAAACTCCCCTGTTAGAGAAAAAGAATTCTGACACACAAATAAGTGAGGCCTATAGAACTCCAATTAACCACAATGAAAAAAGATAATATAGCCAGTCATATCATAATCTAGATTCCAGAAAGTCAACACAACAACAGAATCTTAAAAGCTGTTAAGGAAAAGAAACAAATCACCTAGAAAGGAAAACCCAACAGAATAACAGCTTCCTTCTCAGCACAAACCTTCAAGTTGAGAGACTGGAGTGAAGTATTTCAAGTTCTAAAGGAAAACAATGCTCAACCCAGATTGATGAACCTCAAAAAACTATCTTTCAAAACTGATGCAGAAATAAGATACTTCCATGATGAAGAACATCTAAGGACATTTATGGCCACCAAACCAGCACTCCAAAATGTTTTGAAAGACACTCTAGAAAGACAGAACAAAAAATAAATAAAAAGAAAAAGATAATAAGGGCTACAACTCCATGAATCCCAACAGAAGGAATCTGCCAGGCAAGGCAGTAAAACAGAGGGAGTGGGAAAAAGGGAGGGTCAACTATAGGAAAATAACAGGACAAGGATAAGTCAATTACAACCATCAATGTTAATGATCTCAATTCACCAATCATAAAACACAGACTGACAGAACGGATCAAGAATCAAGATCCAACAATATGCTACATATAAGAAACACATTTAATTCAAAAACAAATTCATAGAATAAAAGTCAAAGGGTGGAAAATAACATTCTATGTGACATGAACCCAGAAAAAAGCAAGGGTAACTATTCTATTTGCAAACCAAGTGAATTTCAAACAAACATTGATTAAGAGAGATAAAGAAGGTCACTACATCCTTGCAAAAGGAACAGTCCAAGAGGAAGAGATAACAATCATAAATATTAATGCAACAAATACCAGTGTACCAACCATATAAAACAAATATTAATGGACATAAAAAATCAAATAAGAACTAATAAAATTGTATTTGGGGATCTCAATACCCCACTGTCACAAAAAGACAGTTTAACTACACAAAATAATCACCAAGGAAATATTAGAACTCAAGCAAACTTTTGAGAAAATGCACTTAGTAGATGTCTAAAGAATGTTTCATCCCACAACTTCAGAACACAAATTCTTCTCAGCTGTACACAGGATGTTCTCCAAAACAGACCACATACTGGCTCATAGAACATGCTCAAGTAAATGCAAAGGAATTGAAATTATCTCATGCATATTATCAGACCATAGTGCAATGAAATTGGAAATCAATGGCAAAAGAAACCACCAGAACTTCATAAAGACATGAAAATTAAATAGCACCATCTTGAACAACCAATGGGTCACAGATGAAATTAAAGAAGAAATTGCAGAGTTTCTATAATTAAATGATAAAGACAATACAACATAGCGGAACTTGTGAAACAAAATGAAAGCAGTCCTAAGAGAGAAATTTATAGCTGTGAATATCCATAACAGGAAAATAGAGCAAACACAAATAAGCAACTTAATGGTAAATCTTAAACTTCTAGAAAAAGAAGAGCAGGATAAGCCTAAAGCTCATATGAATGAAGAAATTATAAAGACCAGAGAAGAAATTAATGCATTTGAGAAAACAATCTGAAGAAAATAATACAAAGAATCAATGTATCAAAGAGTTGCTTCTTTGAAAGATTAAATATAATGACCAATCTTATCCAAAATAATGAAAGAAAAGATTCAAATCCACACAATTAGGAATGAAAAGGGTGAAATCACAACAGACTCTGCTGAAACCCAGAAGATCATCTATGCCATCTTGGAAAACTTGTATTCCAATAAGATGAAAAAAGCATAAGGAATGGACAGAGTCCTCGACAGATATAAATTACCAAAGCTAAACAAGAAGATATAAAAGTCCTAAATAAACCAGTATCAATCAATGAAATCAAAGATGTAATTAAAAACCTACCAACAATGAAAAGCCCAGGCCCTAACAGACTCACTACCGAATTCTACAGAAAATTTAAAGAAGACAGCACCACTACTTCTCAAACTCTTTAAAGAAATTGGAAGGAAAGCTGTACTCCCAAATTCATTCCTAGAAGCTAACGGTACCCTGATACCAAAACTAGAGAGGACTCAGTTAAGAAAGAGAACTACAGGCCAATCTCCCTAACGAACCTTGATGCAAAATCCTCAATAAGATACTGGAAAACAATGCAGCAAATCATCAAGATGATTATACATGACCAAATAGGATTCATCCCAGGGATGCAGGGATGGTTCAACATATGCAAATCAATAAATGTAACACACCATATTAACAGACCCAAGGACAAAAATCATGATCGCCTCAACAGATGCAGAAAAAACTTTTGAAAAAGTCCAATACCCATTCATAAAAACCCCTATAGAAAATTAGAATAGATGGTCTTTAAATCAATCTGATAAAAGCCATCTATGACAAATCAGTAGTCAACATCATATTAAATGGACAAAAACTGAAAGCTTTCAAACTAAAATAAGGAAAAAAACAAGGATGTCCATTGTTTCCACTCTTATTCAACATAGTCCTGCTATGCCATAGCAATTAGACAAGAAATAAAAGGAATAATAATAGGAAAGGAAGAAGTTAGATTATCATTATTCACAGATAGCATGATACTCTACATAGAAGACCCCCAAAACTCCACTTAAAAACTGCTGTATTTAAAAAGCAAAATCAGTAGTGTAGCTGGATACAAAGTTAACACTCAAAAATCAATCCTGTACATGAATAATAAGCTCACTGAGAGAGAAACTGAGGAAACAACACCTTTCAAAATAACATTCAAAAAGATGAAATACCTAGGAATCAATCTAATGAAGAATACAAAACCTCTACATTGAAATCTATAGTACTCTGAAATAAGGGATTGGAGAAGACATCAGAAAATGGAAAGAAGGCCAGAGATATAACTCAGCAGCACAAGCACCTGCCTGGAAAGCACAATGTCCTGAGTTCAAGTCCCAGTACAAAAAAAAAAAAAGGAAATAGAAAGATAGTCCTGCCTCTTGAGTAGAAAGAACCAATATAGCAAAATGGCCATACATCCAAAACCAGTATACAGATTCATTGCAACTCCAATCAAAATTCTAACAGTCTAGCTCACAGAATTAGAGAAAACAATCTTAAAATTCATTTGGAACCAGAAGAGAACTAGAATATCAAAGGCAATTCTGGATAACAAGGGCGAGGCAGAGGCATCACAACCCCTGATTTGAAGTTACACTATCAAAGCTACTGTGATAAAAAACAGTGTGATACTCATAAAATAAACAGACCTAAAGATCAATGTAACCAATTAGAAGATGTAGAAACAACCTCAGGCATACTCAGCCAACTTATCTTTGACAAAGGTGAGAAACACATTCACTGGAAGGAAGATAACTTCTTTAATAATAAATAGTGCTAGAAAAACTGGATTGCACATGCCAAGATTATCATATCTTTCACTATGTACTAAACTGAATTTGAAATGGATCAGAGATCTAAATATTAAAACAGAAACATTAAATCTGCTAGAAGATAGAATAGATAAAACTCTCAAAGACCTTCATGTAGGAACAGACTTTATGACTAAAACCCTAATCACACAGGAAATATCATAAAGAATCACAACTGGGATCTCATCTTATTAAAACACTTTTGCACAGAAATCAAAACCACCAACAGAGTGAAAAGACAACCCACAATGTGAGAAAAATGTTTGTCAGCTGTTCCTCAGAAAAAGGATAACTATTGAGAACATATAAAGAACTCAAAAAACTCAGATCTCACAAATTTAAAGACCCAATCTAAAAATAAGCCTTTGAGATGATTACTCACTTCTCAGATAAATAAATTTAAACAGCAAATAAATATAGGAAAAAATTTTCCATGTCACTGGTCACTAGAGAGATGCAAATTAAAACAACACTTGAGATTCCATATCACCCCAAAAGGAATAGTTATTACCAAGAAATCAACCAAAAACAAATGCTGGAAGGGATCTGGAGAACCCTTCTCCACTGTTAATAGGAAAGTAGACTGCTGCCACCACTATGGAAATCAGTGTGGATATTCCTCAAAAAAACTAAAATTGGAGGTCCCATTTGACTGAGCTATTCCTCTTCTAGGTATCTTCCCAGAAGAATTAAAAACATCATTCCTCAATGATATATGTGTACCCATGTTTATAGCAGCACAATTTGCAATAGCTATATCTTGGAAACAACCCAGATGCCCAACAAAGGAGAAATAGATAAAAATAGATGTGGCCTTTCTATATAATGGAGCACTATGCAGTCATAAAGAAGGATAAACTAGAGACTTTTATAGGCAAATGGATGCAACTCAAGACCATACTCATAAGTAAAACTAGCCAGATGCACATGTGCAAACATCATATTCTTTCCCAGGTGTGAAAAGCTGAAAGAGTAAACAAGATCCAAAATGTACAATAGACATTGTAGATATTGTAAAATGGAAAGAAAATGTTCAAAAGGAAAGAGAAACTGGGATGAGGGAATAGAGAAAAGAAAAGAAGGAAAAGTATATAAATATACATACAAGATAATTAAGATAGTTGCTTAATTCATTGAAAAGAAGGTTTGTGTTAATGTTGTTTGGACAACTTAATGCCTATATCTTGTCCTCTGAATAACTAATTTAGAAATAACAATACATGGTATAGTAACCATTGTTACCCTCTTATTATCTTGCTTTGGGTTTTTTTCTCTTTAAAATAAAAAAATAATATTTTTGAAAAACCAGCTATAGTGTGTGTGTGTGTGTGTGTGTGTGTGTGTGTGTGTGTAAGAGAGCATGTAAAAGGAGAAAGTTGATGTCACTTTTTCCCTTGTTTTCTGTTATTATGTTTTAAAATATTGCAAACCACCTCTATCTTCACTTCTTGTGTACTCAATTATTATTGCTATAGACTTCATCTGCTATAACTGATTTTGCATTCAGAAGGAAGTTAATGAAATTTTAAAAAGTGAAGAAATAAGTAAGCAACATGAAGATGGATATTAGGATAGACCTATAGTTGGTATGCAGTCACAGGCTGATGGTCTGATATCCATTCTCACCTTCTTCTTTCTAATAAAACTCCAGTGCTCAAGTGGACACATTACTGTTCAAAACAAAGAATACTGTCAGCCTCCCTTGCAGCTAGGAGCAACCATCCAATTAGAAATGGCTTTCAAAATATACATTTAAGAACTATGTATAGCTTCTGACAATCTCTCCCAACTTCTATACTCTCTTCTCACTCCTACTGGGTGGAATGTAAACAACATAAACTCAAAATGGCAAAGTAGCAAAAACAAGAAATTGCATTTGTTGATGATCATGACATCAGCACATCAACCCTAAACTAGTTGCCTTGAGAATCATTTTATTGGGAAAAGAAAATAACCTTTAATCTTGTTTATCATTGGAAAATTGGAGCTTGCCATCACATGCAGTCAAACCTATGCTAACAGACACAGCTTCTGATTCACTTGGAGCTGCACACAGCACAACACTGCTCCAGAATTTGTTTTGCTCTGAGAAAGTGAAATAAAAGCAGTTTTATCTGTAATAATCTTTTGGTTTAAAAATTTAAACACTCACTCTTGGAAGTTGAGTCAGGAAGATCACAAATTCGAGCTCAACCTAGCAACTTAGTGATTTACCTAGATCTTGTCTCAGAATAAAAAAAAAGGGAATGCAGCTCAGTGCAAAAGTCTGGGTTCCATCCCCAGTGCTGCAGTAACAGCAATTATGATGATATAAAAATTCTGCTTAACAAAATATTAAGCTCATAGCTACAAAGCTGTGGGATTCTGTGGTTCCTCCATGGAACTGCTTGAGAGCACACAGCAGCATAGGAGAGTGTAACTCTGCACATTTCATAAGTGACTGACTTTTATTGCACACAGTGCAAAGAGCAGCTTGACTCAGTTTTGCATTAACTTTGGACTTAGACCACTAGTACTTTTAAAGTTTCTTTTGGTTGACTTTTCTTTTCTATTACAAATGATATTACTTTCCTAATAGCAATTGTGATATCTGAGAAACACTGAACACTTGGAAAACACAAACATTTCCCTTTCCCTTGTTTCTTCTACCTCTTTACTGACCCCAGGAGTGCACAGCAGAGGCTGGGTGAATACCAGATACTTCTAGAGGAAGTCCAAGGAAAGCCGAGGGAAAGGAGGTTAGGCTCCCAGGGATCTTTGTGCTCTTTCGTTGCCGGGTGCTGTAAACCAGAGAGGATTGCAGAGGAGTTGGGCACATCTGCATTTTCAGAGCAAGTCTCACCTTCCTGTGTTGTTGTTTTTCTTAAACTTTTCCAACGCTTTCTTCTTATGTAAATATATAAGTCTTATACCCCATTTCATGCTTTATTATTCCCCAATAGCAAATGCATTAGGCCCTTTGATTCATCTGTGGAGAATGCATTTTGAAGCAAATCTTAATACTCTAAAATGGTTAGTTCATGGGGTTTTAATTTTAGGAATATCAGAAAAGCATTAATTCATAGTCTTCAATTGGCACGAACACTCACTGGATCTTCTCATGGGGAATATCCCCTCCCGTCCTTAGCTCAGAAGTATGCAAGAGACTTGATGGAAATCAAAAGCCCTCATAAAACTTGTCTGCTGCCTGCTGGTTTCCTGGACCACAGACTTGAAGAAAACTGTCTCCACAAAGGAAACAAGTCCTTAAGGTTTTGACAAAAGACCAGTGAAAAACAAAGCTCACACCATGTCTAGATCTTTCAAAATATTTTCACCAGAGACCTAGTTTTAGTCTCATGGCCAAAAGCAAGGCCTAACAACCTCAAATTTCTCCATTTTATTCTCTGCACTGACCAGACCATCCTGATTAGTTGAACTTGGTATGAAAATAGAATCATCAATTCACAACACAAGAATATTAACTTAAAATAGATGATGGTCTGTAAAAATTGCATAGTGCTAATAATTTTATGTTATTATTAATCAGATCACTATTTTGTCTATCTGCATAATGCATAGTAAAGGAATAGTTATAAATAATGACTACAAAACAAACAAGCAAAAAACAGAAATGTTACTATTTCTCTAGCTATTCTCAATGTAAAACTAAATTTTACCTGCAAACATTTCAATACACAAATTTGGGGAGGGAACCCAGTAAATCACTTTTAGCAAGCAAAATGTGTTTTTCAATTACTTTTTAAAATGCTTTCTTTATTAGTCTATTCTATCGCTCAATATAATGCTTCATCTAGTTACCAGCTAATGAAGTGGGCTTCCTTCAGTGCTTCCTGGCAAAGGCACAATTGGGCTCACATGGCCTCATCCTAAGGTTAGTCTAGGTAAGAGCGATTTAAAAATCCTATTTCAGCTCTCTGACCTTGGACTCCATTTCTAGTAACTAGTCTTCTGTCTTGTTTCTCTGACCAGTCCTCTCCCTTGCACCACTCCATTGGGTTTTGACTTTCACTCTACTGTCTTACCTTCACACCTACCTTGGTTCTCTTGTCATCTGAGACCTTGTAGCTTTGTTCCTGAATGTTGGCCCGAAGTTGGAGCTTAACCACCTGCTTGCTCCTGAATCTCCACATAGTTCTTGTTTTGTCATAGTCAGTGTTTCCAAAGGAATAGATTTAATATAGGACACAAAATGTATAGGATTATTTTATAATTTTCACCCAAAAATTCAAGTGCAGAGAAGAATGCAAAACATCTCGTCATGTGCTAGAGAACCATGGAATCTAGCAGAGGCCCTGGATCCCACAGCAATGTCTTGCAGGAGTTCAGCTAAAGGTCAAAGAGTCCACAGCAATGTCTCATGTAAGTCTGTATCAAGGACCTGCACTGGAAAGGCCTCAAGACCAGTGGTGGAAGCTTGAAAGTCTGCACCAGCGGGATGAAGGATCTGTGCCACAAGGCTAAGGGATCTACACTGGAGCCAAGAAGCAACACTCAAGGCAGAGACCAGAGCTTCCCTGAAGAGAACACCAGGCATCCCTTGGAGGACCCAAGCTCCTGATGATGAGAACAACCAAGTCCGGATCAGGAGGACCTCCCCTGGCCAGCCTCTCCAGGAAAATCAACAGCATCCGACCTTTCCCTCCCATTCTCCTTTTACGTTATTTTGGCAACAGTCTTCAGGTGGGCCTTCCACACCCAGAACCACGCCGACTCAGTTCAGCAGGGTGTTTCAAGTTGCTAATTAATCCACCATGCAGTGATGTTTGGAAACACTTACATTTTACTGTGCCATCTACTGCTGCTGTCTGAACTACTGGTGCCACAGTTCTCTCTGGACATTGTGTTCAGTCAGTTTAATTTTTTCCACATCCCCACAACAGTCCAAAAAGGATGGAGAATCTCCAAGTCCTCCCTGCCCTGCCTGACCAGACTCAAGTTATCCACCAACCTCCAGTCCTACTGATTCCTAAGTTTACAGTTTTCCAAAGGAAAAAATAAAAAGCTATTAGGTATACCTAATCACAGGATTCAAACACCTGGTACAAAAACAGATACTCAACAATTATTTTTAAAACCCCAATTCCCAAAATCAAAGAAAGATCTTATTGTGATCATGCCTAGCTTCAAGCTCACTGTATCTATTTTTAGGCAGTCTTTGAACCTTTCCTGACAATCTGCTCTATTGTTAGACATTTCTTCCTCAGAAACAAAGAACGCCTGACATTTCACAATCGTTTGTTCATTCGACAAATACTAGTAGAGCAGCTAATATGCAAAGATCACTGTAGTAGGCTCTGGAAAAACAAAGTCACTCAGAAATAATTTTGAACAACTTTTGGAGAGTCACTAAAGAACTCAAAATAGCAGATCATGGTGGCACACTCCCCTAATCCTAGCACTCAGGAGGCTGAGGCAGAAGGATTGTTGTGAGTTTGAAGCCAGCCTGGGCTACATAGTGAGTTCAAGATCAGCTGGAGCTACATAGCGAGATCCTGTTTCAAACAAATTTTTTTCAAAATAGCATTACCGGCCACTTTCTTCCTGCTGGTCCAGAGTTGTGCGGACTTTTGTGTCCGTGTCCTGTAGGTGATGGAGGAAGAGGAGGAGGAAGCGCAGGCATGCATTACCATATTATACCTAATATCTTCATGTATGTCTCTGAGAGTATTTCAAAGCTCTGTATGTTCTTGGTTTTTAGATTGTTATAGGAAATATCTGTTCCCATTGCTAATTAGGAGAGCCCCCAGTGCAGGAAAAAACAAGGGTGGATGAGAAAAGCTTGGAGAGAAAAGCTGAGTCAGAGCTGAGAGCAAAGGCAAGAGCCCTACCACTGAGCTACTTCCCCAGTCCAATGCCAGGAAATTCTGTCAGGAAAAGCTGAGACCTGAGAATTGAATCAGAACGAAGGAGGGATCTGCTGCTTTCATTGCCAAAGGTCCCAGTCATGACACATATTGGACACCGAGCCCAGGTACTTCACAGAAAGTTAAGTAGTGCCTCGGGAAGGGTCCCATCGCACCTGTTCCCTCAAAGCCACTGTCCACGGCAGATTAGGTTTTTTCATATCACAGATGAAAATAGTCGTTTCTAACATGTAGATAAGAATTGGTAATTTTTCGAGAAAAAAGTATCCAACCTTAAAGCTCTGCAGCTTCTTAGAAAAAGAACCAAAAAATGAAAATCAGATCTAGACTCTAGTTCCAGATTCTGTCTGATTTTGTAGAAACTGTTTAACCGCCCTGAGCCTGAGTTTTTCCACAACAGCTCTGCGATGTGGCGAGATGTATTTTAACTCTAATTTTTAAAATTTTGAGACAGAGCGTTATGGTTTAGATCTGAAATGTCCCTCCACCAAATCACGTGTGTGGCCGGTGATTAGATGGGGGGTCAGCAGGTGAATGTGTGGTTAGGAGGAGGGGCCTGGTTGGAGGTGGTCACTGGGAGTGTCTCCAGTGATCTTGTACCTGGCTCCTCCTCCCTCCGGCTGCTTCCTGAATGCTTTAGATTGCACACCTTTCCTTCTGCCATGCCCCTCTGCCATCCTGTTTCTGCCAGCTTACCATGGACTGAAACTGTGAGCTAGAATAAATCTCTCCTCCTTTAAGTTGTGGCTGTTGGGTATTGTGTCCTAGCAAGGGGAAAGTAACTAAAACACAGGGTCTTAATGTATTGTCTGAACTGGGCTCAAACTTGGGATCCTCCTGCCTCAGCTTCCCAGGTGTGATTACACTTGTGTACCAATCAAGCCCAGCTTGGGATGTACATAGAGTTTTTCTAGAGGGAGTTGGAAGAATACTAGGGATTGAATCCAGGGCTTCCCATATGTGCTCTACCACTGAGCTAAACCCCCAGCTCCTTTTAACCTTTTCTATAAATTATACAAGTAATAGATTTTATATAAATAGGATTGTACTACACATATTATCCTAAAATTTATCTTCTCTCCATTAATCATTGAACCTCCTGCCACTTATAGATCTGTCTCATTCTCTTTAAAGGCTTCATAATAATCTCTATGTGTATTGCCACATTTATCATCCTAATATTGACAAATAGTAGATTTCCAATTTTTTGTTATTACAAGAAATCTTATAATGAGTACACAAGCAAAATATTTCTGATTTGAAACATGCTTTCATCATAACTAAATCCCCATATATTTTGATCTTTTCTATATTTTTATATTCTGTCCCATTGGTTTTTCGCTCTATTCTGCATGAATCCTCCCGTGCATATTAGTATGTGTTGACTGATGTAATACACGTGACTGCTGGTAAGACAAGTAGCCAACCATTGTTCTCTTCCTAAAGCTTGAGACTGTTCTAAGTAACCGGGCCTTAGGTATATGCCCTGAAGGTTCACTTACTCTAGAAGCTGCCAAGTTCATTTTTTAAAAAATAGTGCTGCTTTGGATGAAAATATCATTAACGTATATCGTATCCCTCACGCAAAAAAGAAGAAAAACACACTTCTGTTTGAAGCTACTTTAAAGAGCAATAGCAAAGTTCAACCACTATGTCTTCCTACCAGTCTCCAGAACTCTAGTCCTCTGCATCTTTCTCCCTCTCCAAATTTTATGGTAAAGAGATAAATGAGCCCCAAATCTTATTCCTTGAGAAGCATGGAAACTTATTTTTTAAATATTTGTTTTTAACCCTTGAGAAGGATGGAAACTTATTTTTTTTAATATTGGTTTTTCACAAGTAATAATATAATGGCCATGTAATTTGCAGCATTAATTTTACCACACATTTTTATATAGTGATGATAGTGTGTGTGTGTGTGTGTGTGTGTGTAATTAGAAATAGAATAGTGATTTAAATTATGGGCTTTAGATCTAGGCACATGGATCCAAAGCCTGGATCACAGTAATTTACTTAACTTCTCTAAAGATCTGATTTTCTTACCTATTTAAAAATTGAATTGCCTAATTTACTTTTTGTAAGGATTAGAAAATTTTGGTTATAAGATGTTTACGCATTGAAGTGCTTAGTAGGTATCCAATAAATTGTGATTGTTATCACAGTTATACAGTTTTCCTGTGTATATCCCTTATGTGTGCAGCAGTTTTTTCTTTTCAAAGTGCTTTTGTGCATCTTTTCTCTTTGTGGGCACCGGAACATTAAAAGGAGAGGCTGCTGCAAGTCATTCACTGCTGTTGACGGAAGCAAGGGTGAGCTCCAGAAAGCACAGTACACTGAGGAATCTCAAGGACTCGGATTCCTCCCACATCCCTGGTCAAGACCTGAAAGGCGAGCCTCTCTGAAAGCATTTGAGTGCGAGAAATTTATGAGGTTTTTATAAGATGATCCACTTAAAATAGATCATATTTAATCCCATTTACGATCTGGTTTAGATGAGCTTTTCTATATAACCGTCGTGAATGAAAAGTACTATCAAAATTCTATCTCCTTTACATTTATTTGCACAAAACCAATGAGAAAATAAAGTTGCACTTATATTTTCCATCCTTTATTTGATCTTCATTTTAGTCCAATAAATTACATATTAAAAATCCTCAATGTGTCTAACTTGCTTACCTGTTAAATTAGCCATTTGATTGTGCTATGTAACCTCTATTGTATGTGGCTTTTGGGGAAGCTTAAGTAACCAGGTGGTGGTTTCTGTTCAAGCAATAAACGATTGTATTTTTTTCAAAATCATAAAAAAATAATCATTTTCTATTCAATTGCTAAGAATAAGTTGCCTGGATATTTTCTTTGTGTTCACAGTGTACTTATAAATGTATACTAGTAATGTGAAAATTAATGTAGACTAAAAAAGGCAATAAAGAAATAAACCTTGATTTACTCATATATATAGGTCATTCTGGGACCAAGTCAGAAGATATATCTTTGGAGGGAGGGAGTTGTGCCAAAAAAAATTATAGGTATTAATTATTGTTTGTTTAAATATAGAGTATTACTCTCCTCCCCCAATATGCATCCTTTCCTCTGAGACAAACTCTTGTACAAATTGACATCGATCATAAAAGGAAGAATGACTAATATATACTTTAAAGTTTTCAATATAGCATCTGAAATGCATCTGAATCTATGGATCATTTTCCTTGTGAATAACAATATACTAGAAACACAATTTTAAGCCATTTCTTAGGTGCACGAAGCAATAGCCACCGTGAAATTTTTAAAACACTTTTATAAAAATTAAAGTGCCACTTGCTTCATATGTGACCATTTATTTTTACATTTTGCATTTATAAATAATGAAGCCTCACATGGGTTGTAATAATTGTTACTGGCTTTCAATATTGGGCAAAGCACAAACACAAAATGTACTTGAAGCTCAGCTTTAAGTAGATTATGAACATTTAATATAGAATGTTATCATAATATTCAGAGCACCAAATTGCAGACTTCTGTCACCTACTTTCAAGCATGCTTCTGAAGATCATAGTTAATTCTGCTGATTTATGGTAATGCTGCAGCATTATCGTTCACAGCATCAGAAACCACTAACAAGCTTAGTATAAGCTTGGGCTGAAATGGTTTGAGGTTTAAATTTCTGTAACGATTATAAAGTAGAAGGAGTAAAATCCCACTTCAGCAAAAAAAAAAAAAAAAGGTACTGCATTTCCACTCAATATCACAACCATCCCCCACTTGCCAGTAGCTTTCTCCCGTTGCATCAAGAAAAGTAACTTTTAATGGACTTGCATTTTAAATTTTCCACATAGTCTTTTCTGAATGGCAGTATTCCTCCCTCAAATATATAATGCCCACAGTTTTTCCTTGGCAAAGAAGATTGCTCTAAAAGAGTTCCCCCCACCTTCTCCATCTAAATGATTGCTCTTTTTAAAACAAATTCCAGTCTAGAAGTCCCTTTTTTGAACATTAATTTACATTACATGCAATCTTCTAGAAAATGGTTAGAAATCAAAACATTTTAATGATCATTATTCTCTCTGGCCACATGACTGTGTCCTACTAATGTGTGACCCTTAAGCAGATGAGGCCCTCTTATGGTCTTCTGTTAAAAGTAAAAAAGAAGCTTCTGGCTTGAACCAGAATGGTAAAGAAAAAGGAGGGGTCATACTAAGATTGCTTCCCAAAGGTGACTAGTACATCTTTGTCAGTGAACACAATGAACAAACACTAATGCAGGCAAGAGATTTGTGGCATCTTCAAGACAAAAAATTCAGTAATGTCACCTGTACCACCCATGCTACAAGACAAAGGAGCAGCTACTTTGGTCTCAGCTGATTTCTAAGAAGGTGAGCCCAGGAAGACCCTCTGTCACACACTTGTGACCATATTCTCCTGCTTGGAATAAGATAGAAACAGATTCAACAAGAGTGTCTTCTATAACAAATAAATTCATGGCACCATTCAGATCTCTAGAAAGTATCTTTCAATGAAAAAGTCAACCTTTTTCAATAGTTTCTTGGTAAACAATTGAAACACAGTGCCTGGCTCCATCAAGGCGCTTGGAGATAAAACCATTTGGAGACAGGTCCACTATAAATCCTTCTTGAACGATTCAGAGACAGTCCAGCAGCAAGCTTCTCCCTAAACAGTAATATTAAAATCATCTGTAGAATAGCCTGGCACTTACAATACCTAGGGAAGAAGAAGAAGAAGAAGAAGAAGAAGAAGAAG
>PVLA01018182.1:0-15196 GCA_004027455.1 Hydrochoerus hydrochaeris | reverse complement strand
AGCTTTTTTTTCTGTAAGCTTCCTGATAATTTTATTACATTGATCATTTCTGAGTTTTCTTTCTTTCTTTCTTTCTTTCTTTCTTTCTTTCTTTCTTTCTTTCTTTCTCTCCTCCTCCTCTTCTTCCTCTTCCTCTTTTCCCTCCTCCTCCTCTTCTTTCTCTTTCTTTCTTTCTTTCTTTCTTTCTTTCTTTCTTTCTTTCTTTTTCTTCTTCTTCTTCTTCTTCTTCTTCGACAGGGTTTCACTATGCATTTCAGGCTAACCTTGAACTCACTGTATAGCCAAGGCTGGCCTCAAAATTGCAGTAATTCTCCTGCCTCAGCCTCCCAAGTGCTAGAATTACAGGCATGTGCTGCTATGCCTGGCCTGGCCTGTTATTTTTTTAAATAATTCTGCTGTGTGGTTTCTGCTTTCCTCCTCCTTGAAGCCCCATGGATCAGCTTTTGGGGAGTTGGGAGTTTGGGAAGCAGTTTTTTTGTCTTGTCTTCTCATGTTTTTATTGTTTTTAGTTTGTTTGATTAGATTTCTGATTAGGTTTTCAGCCTCTGATAGTGGAGAGACTACCCTTCTTTTTAGTTAGTCTGCTTTCAGTAATGCACTCAGGAAATGGCTATGACTCTTTGTAACTTTTGTAAGTATTTCTCTGCCTTTTTTGTCTTTAGACTTTTTTTGAGGTTTACTGTCTTTGATTGTTCCTTCTCCTATTCTTTTTGCTCCTTATGACTTAATAACCCCTTTCTGTTCTTTCATAGCCTGATTGGGTTTGAGGAGGGGACAGGGATAAGTGAGTGTTGTCAGTTGGCTGTTTTCAAGGGTTAGTGTGGGTGGTCTAAGAAAACATACAGGTGTGATAATTGGGTATGAGGAAGAGGGGAGCAGTGGACACCTGTAATCCCAGGACTTCAGAGGCTGAGGCAGGAGGATTGCCGCAAGTTCCAGGCTCACCTGGGGGCCGTAATGGCTATAAAGCCAATCTGGGTTACAGAACGAGACATTATCTCAGGAAAAAAAAAGCAGTATTTTTTTCTCCCCACTATTTTGCTTTTGGCTTACATCTGAAGAAACTAAAGGACACAGAGCTTAGTAGCTGTTCCAAACACCTCCCAGCTGGACAGAGAAGTGAGGCTGCATTTGTCTTTCAACTTGTGTTTTACAGGTCCCTGGATTATATTAAGAAATCCCACCGAATAACCATTCTTTTAAAATCCCAAGAACAAAAATGACCTAAGAAAACACTTGTTGATGAGTTCAGAGGTTGGAGAAATTTGGGAGATGCAGAATTAAGCAAAGGTAAGTTTCTTTGCAGCAGTTCTTTAATATGCCAATGTGAAATGAAAGACGTGCTTGCTAGGCAGGGTGGGGAGGGGGAGATCTGATTTCCAGACTCTTGGGACCCCTCTGGCCTGTTACAGACCGTGATTACTTTTAGTCAAGTGGCTTTTAGAGTGACCCAGTCATACTGTCCTTTCGTGTCTTGTAATTGGTTCACCGACAGAGCTCTGCACAGCGTGGACAGGTGGCCCGGGTTCCCACAGGACCAAAGGGGTCTGCATACTCAGTACCTGCTGTTTTTATGTGTCTCTGTTTGCTAAACAGACAGCCTCAGGTGAGCAAGCAATTTAAGAGTCTTTCCTTCATGCCTGTGAGGCTTCCCAAAAGAGATGTTTCAAATTTGGATTGTTTTTTCAAGATTCTGACTTCCACTGCTCCCTGGCAGCCGGCGGGCCGAAACTGTTTAGTTAATGATTAGCGGATTGGGTGCAGAAGGCGGCGGGTTTCAGTCTGTGGACCGAGCCCTCGGGGTCATTTCGCGTTTGGCCACCAGGTGGCGCAGCTCGGCCGTGCCAGCGCGCTCAGTTCCGGGCCGCAGCGGCGGGGCTGCAGGCGACTGGGGGCGGCTGGGGGTCCCCGCCGGGAGGACCGAGGACCGTTACCCTGGCAGCCCGTGGTGGCTGGCGTTACTTCTGACCCTGCTGATGCTTAGGAGGCTGCACTGAGCCCTAACAGGACTTTAACAGGAAGAGGCTTCATTTTTCCGTTGGGGCTGTCTGCCGCTCTCCCTGGGCTTCCTGCGGTTTTTCTGGGCCAGAACTGACTGCATAGCAGGCCCTTGACCCGGGAGACGGGAGGTGGGGGGTCCTCTGGCCACATCGCCTGGGGCTCCATGCCGCCCACTTGGGGCGCAGCGAAGGCCGGAGGACCTGAGGACGCCCCCTCCCTTCTCCCTGTGTCAGGAGCCAGGTCAGGTTAGAGGTCAGGGTGGGTGGGGGCATTTCCAGCCTCTGTCCTCAAGGCCCAGAGTGTTTTCTCCCCAAGGAGATGCGAAGGGAGGGTGGTGAAGGGGGAGGGAGGCCGGGGGGCCGCGCTGGGCTTCTCAGGGGTGTGGGCTCCGTGGGGCTTCAGAGAGAACTAGAATCTTGAAACAGGGTCTCGCTCTGCAGTTCAGGCAGACCTGGAACTCACTATGTAACCCAGGCTGGCCTGGAACTGCTAGCGGTCCTCCTGCCTCAGCCTCCCGCCGGCTGGGATTACAGGCGTGCACCACCACGCCCGGCCTTTTGAGGACAAGTGCAGTAATTTCCTGTGACCAGTGTGTAAGAGGGTGAGGGAAGGTGAAAGGAAACCTTCATTTCCCCTCTGTGCCTTTAGCCCAGCCCCGAGCGTTGGGTCGGAGGTGGGATAGAAGCAGTAATGCCAGCTAGGAAGGAGACAAGGAGATCATACGTTTAAAATTGCGCCTTTAAGAGCCACAGCGGCTTGGGGACACAGCGGTTACCCAGGGTTACTGTGGCAGGCAAGTCACTCTGGAGAAGACCACCCACGGCTCTGTGCCGGGACGTAGCTCAGTGGCACAGCGCCTGCCTGGCAAGTGCAAGACCCTGAGTTCGATTCCCGGTACCAGGGAAAAGACACCAAGGCGGAAGGTGGGATGGCAGGAAGGGGCTCCGGGGGGTGCGCGTGCGCGGTCTAGCTCCTTGCGAGCAGTGCGATCACTGTGCACTGCAAATGTGGATGAATACAAGCTCAAAAAAAGACAAATCGAAAGCCTCCCCCCGGGATGAAGGGGGCCCTGGGCCAGGGCGCTTCCCCCACGCGCGGCTTCTCCTGCAGACCTGTCTCTGACCCCGGCTTCGCAGCTGGCTGGCACTGCCCTCTCTCTCGGCTGATGAGGGGACCGGAACCGCCAGACAGGGTCGCAGCCTGCCGTTCCCCCGCACTGCGCCTCTCTGCTCTCTGGGAGCACAGTGCGAGCTCTTCAGCTCCGACCCTCTGCGCCGTCTTGGAAGCCCTGTGTCTCCAGAGAACCTGCAGGCCACCCGGGGGGCGAGGTGACTTGGGGTCTCCACCGCAGCCTCTTTGGGGACGGTCTCGGGTCTTGTTCCGTAACGGGTCCTCTTTTCTCTCCGGCCACATCTGGAGGTCTCAGCGCACTGCTGGGAACTGGCCACAGGGCTGGACGGTGGGGATGAGATGGGTGGCCTCTGACCGTCCCATGCCGGGTCCCCTCTTAGCACCTAATGGCTCAAGAGAAGGCGACAGCTCAGAGGCTTCTTGCAGAGGTGTCCACGTGAGCATCTGTCAGCTTGGTTTGTACCAGTGGCTCCTTCTGATGGCCAAAGTGACCATTCCTGGGCTGTGTTCCTGCACCCTGCCTGCCTCTGGCTGCTTCTCTGTGTCTGGAGCTCAGTGTGTCCACTGCCCTTTGTCCCCAGCATCTCCATTCCTGCCTGGACAATGAAGAAGCCGCCGCCGCAGCTCTGCTTGCTGCATGTGAGGTCCAGCAGCGATGCAGCAGTGACCTCGGAGCCAGGCCCCGGGGCTCACACAGGCAGCTGGTGTCTCCTGAGCTCGGGGTAAAACACTGGCAGGAGGCATGAGGTGCCCTCGCCCGAGAATTCTGCTGTGTTCTGAGACTCTTGAGTTGTGGAGGCCCCAGAAGTGAAAAGCACTGCGACTAGGGATCATCACAGTTGTTGCCTGCCCCATTCTGTGCTGACCAGGGCCCTCAGCCTCCTCTCTGCCGTGAAATGGGTGACCGATGCTTCAGAGAGAGAGTGCTGCAGGAAAGATGCACTGCAAGGCTCTGTCGGCTTCCTGGGTGCCGGCAGGCAGGCTCGGGGGCTGGGGGGGGGGCGGCTCGCCACCTTCCTGGGGAGGGTGGCTGGTGTCTTCGGAAGGGATGTCTTTGTGCAGACACACTGGTCCTGTAAGTCACGTTGCTTATGCTTCTCACAACATCAGAGAAGTTTTGAAAGCCTGGGTGAAAGGAATCATAATAAAAATCTGTAAGCACTGGGCCTTCACCTATTTCCCTTTTATTGAATTCTCTTCTTAGTGTGAAAGTAGCCTGTTTTGTAGCGCTCAGCCCAGTGTCTGCTGATAGAACACCGGGCGGGCGAGCAGGCAGATAAGGGAGAAAGCAGGCCCCACTGGGTGAGGCCGGGGAGGCCGGGTTGCTTCTGGGCAGCTCTGTGGACTCATTTCCTTCTCGGTTTCCTTTTGTGTTTGTCTTTTTCTATAGGTCGGGGTGAGTTTCCAATACAGCTGAAGGTTGTCTTCTAAATTGCATTTTTTTCTGCATCACCTCAGGTTGATAAATGACAAAAGATAAGTCGAGCGTGGTGGCACATGCCTGTAATCCCAGCCCTCTGGAGGCTGAGGCAGGAGGATGTTGCCAAGTTCAAGAGCAGCCTGGGCTACAAAGAAACCTCAAGGCCAGCCTGAACTGCCTAGTGAGACCCTGTATCAAAAAGAAAAAGAAAAGACAAAAGATGGCGCGAAGGAGCAGAGCATGGAAGTCGCTTTGTTTGGCTGCTTTTGGATGAAGCTTTTGTTTCCTCATAGTCTGGCTTGGAAATCCAGGCGCAGGGTCAGACTGAGCGCCGATTGGCCTTTTGACTCCCTCAAGGTCACCTTCCTGTCCCAGCTTGGCTTCAGGAGCCTCACACTGCCCCCCCCCGGCATCTCATGCCCTCTCAGCCTCTCCCCTGCTCTCCCCAAGCCCAGCTATGTCGCCCCGCTCAGTGTCCATCCCCAAGCCACTGTGCCAGCTGGACGTGGCTTCCTCTCTGTTCCCATCATGCCAGGGTCTCGTCCTGACAGAGGGGACAGGAGCTGGTGATGGGGCCGTGGCTGGGGTGGGCCCCGACTGCTGCACCCCAGGGGGACCCTGTGGCCTCTCTGCCCTGGGTGATGTCCTCTCCCCAGGAGCCCGCCCCGGCCAGACATCCTGTTTTACAACTGGAGAAACACAGGCAGGCTCCCCAGGCCCCACACTCGGGGTGGGCTGTCATCTCTCAGTAGGAAGGTCGCGGTGACAGGAATCCCTGGGCTCAATTCTGCAGGGCTGGGCGCCTGTCTGTGCTCTCAGAGAGACACATGTCACAAGGCCGCTCTGGGACTTCCCTACGTTTGATGTTTCTAGTGCTGAAAAAACACATTTCATCTATGTTTGTTCATTATCATTTAGGGAATTCTTGTTCCCAATTATCCTGACAATGCAGGAGCTCGGAGCCCCAGATTTTTGGTTTAAATCTCCATCTAGATTAAAACAGTTTTTCCATGATGTCTGTGCAGTGAAAGCTCCTCAGTCTCCTTCTTTCCTTCCACCTTGTAACACTCAGGATGTGGTGTTGTCTTCCTCAGGAGAACCAGGCGTTGCTGCAAAGAAATGGGAGATTTCACTCTGACTGCGCTTTCCCAGCTGTCTCCAGGGGGACCGGGCGCTGCCAGCCCAGCCCAGGGAGCCGGACCTGCTCAGTGACTTTTTTATTCTTTATTTCTTGAGCACTAAGAATGGAACCCTGGGCCTTGTGCATGCTGGGCAAGCGCTCTACTACTCAGCCAAATGTCCAGCCCCTCTCTCTTTAAAAAGTTTTATTTTTGGCTGGGCATGATGACACCTGCCTGTAATCCCAGCATTCAGGAGGCCGAGAGAGCATGTGTCCAGCCACCCTGAACACAAGTTCAAGGCTAGTCTGGTCCTGCCGGTCACATTTGTGTGTATGTGATTGAGAGAATGAGAGAGAGAGAGAGAGAGAGAGAGAGAGAGAAGCATAGACTCCAGGGCACACCTTCTACCAGTGAGTTACCAGCCCTTAAAAGTCTTGATTTAGCCGGCCATGGTGGCACACTCCTATGCACTCGGGAGGCTGAGGCAGGAGGATTGCTGCAAGTTCGAGACCAGCCTGGGCTACAAAGTGAGCTCAAGTCCAGCCTGAACTGCATAGTGAGACCCTGCCTCAAAAAGACAAAAAAAAAAAAAAAAAAAAAAAAGTCCTGATGTAACTGCATGCTATAGTCTTAAGATACTCTGCATGACAAAATATTGTTTCAGCTAAGGTTAATGTTATCTCACTGCCTCATCAACAGAGGAAATTATACAGTAACTAGAACTGGTGTGTATAGTAGTGGAAATCGAACCCGGGGAATGCTATGCCAATGATCCCAGCCCTTTCTTTAATTGTATGGAGAGACAGGGTCTTGTTACTAACCCTGACCCTCCTGCCTCAGCCTCCCCAGTAGCAGGGATCATAGATGTGCACTGCCACACCCAGGGTACATGTTACACAGCATTTCACAGAGATCCTCAGGGAATAAGCGAGCAAGAGGAAAGTGCAGGCTTCTGCCAAGAAACGGGCTTGTTTTAGTTCTGTCCGGGAGGAGCAGCCCTGCATGTGAACTGGCCACAGGGAAGTCAACAACTGGACGTTGAAAGGTTGTTTTTCCCTTTGTTGCTCCTTTTTTTGACAGGGTCTCACTATGCAGCTCAGGCTGGCCTTGAACTCACAGCGATCCTCCCACCTCGGCCTCCCAAGTGCTGGTTTATGGCGTGCTCCTCTTCCACCAGCACTAGAAGCAGCCAAGCTGGAGGAGGGAGATGCACTGAAGCAGTCTAGAGGGGCCGGGCTTGAGCCGGGCGATGCCCGTGGGGGTACAGAGGAGGCCAGCGAACCCCACAGAGGTGTGAGGAGTAACGCTTGTGCTCCCTGCTGTCTCCTGGCTGAGCCCCGGGCCTGGCGCCCGGGTGGGGCGGTTAGGCCTAGAGGAGGATCAGCGAGCTGCGCTTCTCTCTCCTCCCATCCTCAGCCCCAGAGGAGGCCGGGGAAGGACGGATGGACAGACGGACGGCTGTGTGCACCCCAGGCTGAGAGCGCTCCCCGGAGGAGCCCAGAGTGCAGGCTTCTGTGCTCAGGGTGCAGCCGGCCTCGCTGACTCACTGGGCAGCCGTGGAAACGCTGCGGCCCCGCGAGGCCGGGCAGGGACTGGGCGGGCGCTGGCCGAGCTCCCTCCGGCTGCTGGCACAGGCGGCAGCCGGCTGCCTCCTCCCCCAGCTGGTCCCTGGCGGCCTCCCCGTCCTGGGCCGCGCCAGCCGGGCTGTCGGCGTCCACCTGCCAGTCGGGATGCGGGCCTCGGCCTCTCCCCTCTCCCTGTGAGCCCCGCACATCCCAGGGCTGCCTTCTCTCCTGCCTTCACAGCTCCATAGAAAGGGCCATCTGGGCTGCAGCCCGGAACACACGGAGGGGTCCTTAACCTGAAATGTCTGGGACCAGAAGGTTTCAGATTCGGGATCCCCCACCCCACCTTGATTTTGGGATATTTACATTAAGTTTTAACTGTTGGGAACTTCTAAATCGAAAATGAAAACTCTGAATTAAAAATCCAAAGTCTTTTCCGGGCATAGAAAGTTAGATTTTGAAGCCCTTTAGATTTTGGAGTTTTGGATTAGGGAGGCTGCACCTGTATTCTCTGGCTTCTGTTCCTAATAGGTAGATTTTTACAAATGCAATTACTATTTAAGTAGAATTAAAACCAATGGTGAAGAATGGAGATTACATGATAGAGTCTGGTGAGGCAATCACAATAAAGGACTCTGGAGTAAAACTCTACGCTGTGTGCCTCCAGCCGGGGATGTAGCTTAGGGGGAGAGCATGTGCCTGGACTCTGGGGCCTGGGTTCTCTCTACAGTACCACAGAAACAAACACTGTCAGGGCACTGGGGATATGGCTTAGTGTCAGAAATTCCTGCCCAGCAAGTGTAAGGTCCTGAGTTCAAATCTGGTACTAGAAGAAACAAACAGCCAAATAACACTTTTAGTACCACATCTGTTTTTAGTGTCTAATAGGCTTAGGAATTAAAGAAAAAGAGGACATAGTCTCTCTCTGAGTTCTGATAAAGAGATAACTACATTGCTAAAACACATTGGCTAGGCATAGTAGCACATGCCTGTGATTTCAGCACTCGGGAGGCTGAGGCAGGAAGGTCACTATGACTTCAAGGCCAGCCTGTACTACATAGTGAGATCCTGTCTCCAGAAAACAAAACAAGAGCTAGGTGTGTTGGTGCGCTCCTGTAAGCCCAGCCCTTCGAGGCTCAGCGGCACAGTGTCTGCCTGGCAGGTGAAGGTGCTGAGTTTGATTACTGGTGCCAAAACAAAAACAAATTATAACCAATTTGAAAAACATTAAATTCTGTACTGTTCTATTAAGAGTATGTGCCTAAAATGTATATGCTTAGGAAACTATATGATGATATTTGTTTCATCTAACATACTTAAAATGATGTCTAAAAATGTATATATATTAAAATGTAGTAAATGCCAGGCATGGTGGCTCAGGCCTGTAATCCCAGCACTCGGGAGGCTGAGGCAGGAGGATCATTGCAAGTTTGAGACCAGCCTGGACTACAAAGTGAGCACAGGACCAGTATGAACTGCATGGGGAGACCTTGTTTAAAAAAAAAAAATAGTAGTAAACAAAATCGAAGAGCCAAGGAACTACACACTGTGCCTCCAGCCTGAGGGACCATTTGCGGTTCTGCCGCGGAGGAAGCGGGGGTGGGGTGGGGTGGGGGCAGCGTGAGAGCCCAGCAAGGATTACGAAGGGCAAAGGCTGGTGTAGTGGAATGTCTTCCTCCCGCCCTTTCCCCCACAGTGAAATAAGATGGCTTATTTCATTTTCTTTTTCCATTTGGCATAAGAAACAGTGATCAAAAAGAAGCAAATTGTTGGAAATCAAGGTGAGGGTCGGAAGCCCCGAGGGACAGGGTGCACTGTGTCTGGGCCACCTTGAACCCCGATCTGACCTTCGGGCTCTCGGAAGAAGAGTATTTATGGCCCCATCGCTGAAATCGCCTGTGCCCCTCCACCATTGGGCCTAGCCGGGGTCCCCCAGGAGCATCAGGGGGTAAGAGCTGCCGGGTTCCCCGTGGGGACCCCGACCTCTACACACAGCAGGTGCAGGTGGCAGTGTCGGGGCCGGAGTGTCCCCGCCTGCCCTGAGACCCCGTCTCCTCAGATGCGAGAACCATAGGAGGATTTAGTCACCCGGGGAATCCATTAGACTTGGCAATTTAATTTCTCCTTCCCTGAGATGGTCCCTGGAAGGGCTGGGGGCAGGGACGCCTTCCTACTTAGCATAATAGATCTGATTAGATTCCCTGGGGATCCTTGACTTCTTCTCTGGGCGATTTTAAGAATGTAATTTTTTCCTCCTTCCCTTGAATGTCAGCCTTGTCTGAAAAGAAAATAGGTTATGAGCTTTGATCACTTATCATTTCAGATTAACATTGAAATGCTGGAGGTTGGAGATCTGTCAAATGGGACAGCAGAAAATACGGTTATCTCCAAACAGGGGAAGTGCAGATTAACAAATTTCATATCCAATAATACTTATTGAGCGTTTGCTTTGCTAAACTGAAAATTCTCCATTCCGCGTCAGCAAGTGTTCAAAGCTTCACAGAATAAATCTGTATTAAATGAAAAATGAATCAATTGTCACAGTTGTACAGATCAGAAAATTTACAGCTGAAGTAAGACAGAGAAAGGCGCCCCCCCCTGCGTCCTGCCCCGCGCCCGCGCTCTGCCGGGTCCTCTGCGCCTGCACCTGCACCTGCGCCTGCGCCTGCACCTGTATCTGCTTGCACCTGCACCTACACCTGCCTGGGCCTGCACCTGTGTCTGTGCCTGCGCCTGCACCTGCACCTGCACCTGCATCTGCCTGCACCTGCTCCTGTGCCTGCGCCTGTGCCTGTACCTGCGCCTGCATCTGCCTGCACCTGCGCCTGCATCTGCGCCTGCGCGGGCCTGGCCTGGCCTCGGAGCAGGTGCAGGACGGGCCACTCTACGCATGCGCAGCTCTGCTTTCTCCCGAGGCTGGACTCTGAAGCGCTGTGGTCTCCTTCAGGCCCTGCTTGGGCTCAGTCTTCAACCTGCACTGCTCGTAGCTGGAAAATCTCAGCTATGTATTTTAGAAGCACGAGGCAATCAAACAACGGTATTTATTTTTGAAATGCTCCAAGTAATTCCATTTAAAGCTTAAATTATGACATCTTAGGGAATTTTCTGCAGGACTATTCTCAGTGACACGTTTCCATGGGAAAAAAGATGCTTTCCTGTTCTAGAGTTTGAGGTGGGTAGTGTTTTATTTTATTGTATCATATGGTAATTATTTTTTCCAGCACTGAGAATTGAATCCAGGACCTCATGTGTACAAGACAAGCGCTCTACCACTGAGCTACACTCTTGACATTTTATTTTTTATTTTGTTTTTTTGGTGGGGACAGGGTCTCACTATGTAGCTCAGGTTAATCTCGAATTCACAGTGATCCTCCTGCCTCAGCCTTCTGAATGCTGGGGTTACAGGCGTGCACCACTTCACCTGGCTCCAACTGAAATTTTAGGGTTTGCCTCTCTGGGTATCTTCTAGCTGTACAGTTGCACACGTGACACTGTTTCTGTATTCAGCAGCGGGACTGGTAACCAACTCCAGTGGACGCTGGTGCCTGTTTGTGTTAGGTAGATTTAAGCCCCAGAGAGGGCCGATGGAGGCAGCCGGATTTACTGACAGGGTAAGGACGCAGTGCATGGGCTCTGCAGGAGAGATGTCGGCCCTGCCGGGCAGGGAGGGCACAGGGCCTGGGCTGGACCAAGCGTGTCCCCTGCTTTAACCTGGACTAGAAGTGAGGCTGCTGGGCGGGACTTACACTAGCATCTCGTCTCTTTTCCGTTGCTGTAGCCAAATACCCAACCCTGGGTGATTTACAAAGAGCAGAGGTTTACGCGTGGCCGTGCCGGGGAGGCTGGGAAGGGTGGGAGCCTAGTGGAGGTTTCTGGCCATGACGCGGGGGAGATGGGAAAACAGGTAGGGACCTGCGGGGTGGACGCGGCACGCTGAGTCCTGCTTACAGGCCCGGCCTCCACATGGCTGCAGTGCCCGCGACCCTGGGTGAGTGTCGGAGGGGACAGACCCTGTCCACGCGGGGCAGGGCCGAGGCCTGCGCAGCTCCGTGCCGGGCGCTGCCTCCAGGGCGCCCTGCTAGGCTGGGTTGGAAGGACACTCCCACTCCCCGCCGGTCCTCGGGCTTCCCTGAGACCCAGCTCTTTCTGCGTGGAGCGTGGGGCTCTCCCAGGACTTCACCAGGTTGAGGCCACTGTACAGTCTGTACAATCTCTCCCCACGGGGAGAACTGGGCTTGAGACTCAGTTCTCCTGCCATTGGGCTTTGGCTTTTCACACCAAGTCAGTGGAGGAACAAGAATTGGTCAAACACATTGAGAGGAGTTTTGGGAGGGAAAATGAGTTTCTTTTCTTCTTTGATTTGCCAGTGATAGTGCCAGCAAGACCACCTGGCACCCCAGTGACCCAAGGCGTGAGTGCCGAGCTCAGCCGCCAAACAGTGCTCCTGCCCCAAACTAGCCTGGGACGCACACAGAACCCTTGGCGTTAAAGTGTCCAGTGGAACTGGAATAGAAGTCAAACAAACAAACAGACAAACAACAACAACAAAAACCTTGGTTGAGCTAAGTCCCCGGCCCTGAGACACAAAGCATTAAAGGGTGTTGGGGAGAATGAGTCCTGCTGGCCTTGCAGATGTTCCCTGGACACCGTTTGGTGCAGTCGGGGAGATCTCACCAATGCTCTGTTGCCCTGCCTGGTGGCACAGAGGAAGGCACAGCAGTGCAAGATACAGACGCTGGGGACTCTCGGGGGCAATGATGTATGAAATGGGCTCTGCATGCCATGAAGTTTTAGGACAACGCTAAGCAATTCTCTCTAGAAGCCGGGCATGGTGGCACACTCCTGTAATCCCTGCACTCGGGAGGCTGAAGTAGAGGATCGTTGCGAGTTTTAGACCAGCCTGGGCTACGAAGTGAGCTGAAGGCCAGCCTGAACTGCATAGCGAGACCCTGTCTCACAAAGACAAAAAACCAAGCCAACACATTCATTCTACATTTAATAAGTACCGTATATATCTATATGGTGTGCATGGATTGGTAACAGCAGTGTTTTCTATGTGTAAGATAAGAATTACAGAAACGCTGGGCACTGTGCCTACAGTCCCAGCACTAGGGGAGGCCGATACAAAGGACTGATTACAGATTTGAGCCCAGGCTGGGCAGAGACTTGGTGAAACCCTTTCTCAAAATAAAAAATAAAAAAGCGCTAGGGATGTAGCTCCGTGGGAGGACCCTGAGTTTAAACCCCAGCACTGCCTATATATATGTATATAACAAATTCTAAGTGATAAGTAAACTTTGATTATAGTTTTGGCCCCATTTTCCTTTTTTAGAAAGAAACACAGACAGGACATAGTGGCACATACCTGTGATACCAGCACTGGGGAGGCTGAGGTGGGAGGATTGTTGAAAGTTCAAGGCCAATTTGGGCTACAAAGTGAGACCCTGTCTCAAAAGCAAAACCAAACAGAAAGAAAGAAAGAAAGAAAGAAAGAAAGAAAGAAAGAAAGAAAGAAAGAAAGAAAGAGAGAGACATCTTATAATCAATGGTGTCTTAGGTTGGGCAAACTACCCTAAGCCTATTTTTTCTCCAGTCCTTTGATGTCTGAGTATCTGAGCAATTTTCTTCCAGCATTGGTTGCTCTTCCCCATTGTCTTTCTTGCCTCTTCTATAATTTGCAGCTGCCTTTTCTCTAACATGGAGTGAGACTTACAGACGGCAAAGAAAGTCCAATTCCAGGCATATTTAGGGAGCAGGCTGGCTGGCTCAGGGGCTGAATAGATGCACGGGTGAAAGGGAGCAGGGCCGGGTTGGCTCCGGGTTTCTGGTTGTAAGAGTTGATAAACTATGATGCTAGGACCACATCTGTCCAGGTACCTGGCCTTAGCACATTTGGGGTGCTATCATGGGCCACCCTGGGACGGGCTGGGGGCTCATGGAGATTCATTCCTCATGGTTCCACAGGCCAAGGGCTCTGTGCTGAGACCCTGGAGATTCTGTGTCCAATGAGGGCCTTCTCGCTGTTCTTCCACTGCATACATGAAAGGGGCAGAGAATCCCCTCTGCGGGGCACAAACCCAGACCTAATCACTTAAGCCCTGTTATGGCTTGTGTCTAGATATCCCCCAAAGCCTCATGGGGTAATGGATGCAGTTTTTCAGAGGTGGCTGGATCCAGCGTGTGTGGCACTGGGATTAAGGGTGTGTGACTACTAAACAGGTCCACTGACTCATTTGTGTGGTTCTGGGCAGGATATGGTGCCCCACCTGGGTGCGAGAGCTGCCTGCCCTCAGCGGGAAGCCTGGATAGAATGTCAGGGACAGAAGGAAGGGCTGCTGTGGTAGCCGCTTGTCCTTTCCTGCTTGTTGTTTTTGCTGCCTTCTGCCTGCAACAAACTGTTCCCTCTCTGCCATGCCACTCAGAACCAGCCGATGATGGGCTGAAACCTCTACAAACTGTGAGTCAAAATAAACCTTTCCTCCCTTAACTTTGGGGGTTGGGTATTTTGTTTCAGCAACAAGAAAAAGCAACTGAGACAGGCCCCATCTTCTGCTACCATCGCCTTGGGAGTCAGGAATGCAGCAGCAGGTGAATTTTGGAAGGGAAGAAACTTTCAGTCTGCTGCGCACCTATTTTTGTAAGTAAAGTTTTATCGATGCTGCCATACACGTTCATTATGTATTGTCTGTCACCGATTTTATCTGACAACCGAGCTGAGTAGTGAAGACTGAGACCATAGATCCGAAGTGTAGAATGTGATCTGGCCCATGAAAGAGTGAGCAACCCTTGTGCCAGAGAAATGCTGGCATCCTTGGATTTAGTGCAAAGAATATGAGACGGAGAGCACATTTCCAGGAGAGAGGTGATGAGTTTGCTGCCGTGACTTCTCTCATGGATCTGTCTATAAGTGAGCAAAGTATTTGTTTAATGAGAAATTGCAAAGTCAGTAAAACGAAGAATAGAGCTGAAGGCAAAGATGTTTCTAATGCTTCTGCAAACAGAGCGCTACCACAGAGACCTCTGACTCCGGTTCTGAGCTAGCCGCCTAGGAGAGGAAAGCTCACATGCAAAGCCTTTCTTTTTTGCCCCCAGGAGCTGACAGGTGCCTGGAGAACGTGCCCAGCGTACTTCCACCGGCAGCAGTGAGGACGGAAGTGAGGAGATTCATCCAGATGTGGAAACTGTGAGTCGGGGCTTATTACCAGCAGGTGTTTAGGATGATTCTGTGTGATCGGTATGCTGAGCAGAGCTTTCCAATTAAATGTGATCTTGATGAATGTGATTTAATCAATATGCAGAGAATCAAACTCGATAGTTTCGTACATACGGTATCCTCTCAAGGTGAAAGTGGAAGCTGTGTTTTAGGTGGTTCTAGTGGCCACCTGAAGAAACAATGAGAGAAATCTATTTGTAAGGAGCAACATGTCCTGTTCTTGTCTGCTGGAGCTGGCAGTGGGCTTTACACACACCAAAAGCTCAGTCGTTTCTGGGCTCCAGGAAGATTAGCATTGTCTGATGACACTGGCCCCTCTCCTTCCTGCTCAGTGACAAGATCGGGACTGTGGCAGAAAAGCACACAAATGGGGACAGGGGTCAGACGTGCGGGGCTTTAATCCCAGTCTGGAAATGGCGTGGAATATCCGGGGAGGAGAAGTGGGTTGAAAACGAAATAAACTGGCAATTGAAATTCATTAGGTAACATGAGCGAGTGCTGATCAAACAGTAGAATCACCTGCCTTGTGAAAAAAAATCAAAGAATGCCTGGGAAAAAGAGAACACGGATGCGATAAAGAGATCAACACCGCCCTCTTCCAGGAAGAATTGCCGGGGTAGGTCCAGCCTGCGGGAGCTTTTGATTTTTGTAACCGTCTCCAAAACGAACAGCCTGGTTGCGGTGGTGGGTCTCCCGTGCGGAGTTCAGTTTACCGCAGGTGCCGCCCTGGCCTCGCTCCTGAAGG